>MU158715.1:2124472-2152476 GCA_015888305.1 Antheraea pernyi
ATATATATAAATACATTAGCTTAACAAGGTGAAAGTTTTACATTAAGTTTACATTAAGTTTATGTATGTTAGCACGTTCTGAAACCTTTTGAAACCGTTGTTTTTATATGTCGATATATCGTTAGAATCGTCTTAACTGAAGGAACATACATAGACTATATAATATTTAATTACTTTTTTTTTTCTTTATGTCATAAGTGGCAAACGAACAGGTGGGTCACCTGCTGTTAAGTGATCACCACCGTCCATGGACACTAACAACACCAGAGGAGTCGCAAGTGCGTTGCCACCCTTTGGGGGAAGGGATTAGGGGAGGGAGAGGGAGAGTAGAAGAGGGGAGAGGAGGCGGGTCTCCGGCGCTCTCTATAACCGAACGAAACGCAACAATGCAAGCACTGTTACTTCACGTCGGTTTTCTATGAGAGGGTGGTACTACCCCGGACGAGCCGACCCATTCATGCTGAAACCAGTAATAGTTTCAGCGTGGCTCTACCACGATCTATAAGTAAAGTAAGAAGTTTTGCAGATTAGCTTTATGTTTTTGATTATTAAATCATTCTACTCCTTATTTTATTATAATTTTTCATTCCAAATTAAAGGAAAACAGTAATTTAGTTACTTGTTAATAGGTAAGAATGTATTTCAAATATTATTAGTATCGGTGCAAGTAAGTAAATCAGACTTATAGGACTTCATTTGTGTTTTACAAATAAACCCTCGACCAACAAATTGATGCAAACGAACATGCTTCTAGATGTGACTTAGGCAAAATGTTTATAATTTAACAACACTCTGCAATTAACTCGGATCCTTAATTGACTGTTCAAATTGACTATAGCCTGAGAAATCACATCCAATTAAAAACGGTTGAACAAAGGTCTCATAAAAACGTAGTGTTTAAATTGTAAATATTTTCTTAGAAAACTTGTTAGATAAGTTAATACCGTAGGTAAACTGTAATGGAGACTCAATCGTTGGAGAAAACAACTGCAATCATCTTAAATAGCAAATTTCCAAGAAACATTAACTAATCAGTTAAATTATAATGCACATTAATTGATTAATTAATTATCTTTCAAAAGAATACGGCGTTTTTGTCTGACAGAACACGACTACCATACATCAAGAGTAACGCCTAGTATACTGGCACGCTTAGAAGTGTCGCGTATTAGAACCAACCAGTAAATATCCTGGGTCATGACCATCGCACACATGACGATAGACTCACCAGTGATTCTTTTTGTTTGTAACATTTAGAAATCGGTCCCAAAAATGTAATAAATTTAAATTGTAAATGATAAGAATTCCTATTACCATAAAATTATACAACTTTTTTTATACCAGCAGCACACAGGCAGACAGCCCACCTGATGGTAAATGGTTAGTGTCGCCTATGAAAAACTGCAACACCAAGAGCATCACTGTTGTGTTGCCTATCTTGAAGAACACGTTTCAGTACCTTCTTAAAGAATCCCAGGTCATAACTTTTTTTTTAATGTTATATGTGGCAAACGAACAGGTGGGTCACCTGCTGTTAAGTGATCACCACCGTCCATGGACACTAACAACACCAGAGTAGTCGCAAGTGCGTTGCCACCATTGGGAAGGAGAGGTAGAGGGAGAGAGGGGAGGGGAGGTGGGCCTCCGCGACTCTCACTGACCGAACAAAACGCGACAATGCATGTTACTTCACGTCGGTTTTCTATGAGAGGGTGGTACTACCCCGAGCGAGCCGACCGATTCATGCTGAAACCAGTAATAGTTTCAGCGTGGCTCTACCACCATTATTATAACTCTGAGGGAAAACCGTGCTACCTAAGGCTAGGTGCTAGGTACCGTGCTAGGTAACCCATTCCACAACGATAACGTACGCATAATAAAGGTTCTAGAGAACAAATGTGAAACACTTTATTTTTGTTTAACTTTATTTATGTAATAAAAATCAACTGCTCAATTTATGTACATGCCCACTTCAGAACTCACTTGGATGGCTCTTAGCTATAGTTGGATTCAGTAGATGGCACTGTTGTCGAGATGATTTTTTAAATTATCAGACCTTTTTATGTTTTTATATTTGTCACCTAAAATACAAAAGATCCCAAAATTTCAGGTTCTTTGCAACACTAAATATTTTTTAATCCAATATGTTTTTTTTATATTGACTGATACTACAATTGAATAAGTAAACTCATTAACAAGCGATATAACCAATCAATTTCCATAAAGGATATAACTTGATAAAAGCGAATAGGCCCTTAGAAATTGGGAAAGTGAATTAAAGCGTCCCACAAACTGGTTATATCAATCATAAACTTATTCGATTAATTACGTTTTGCGGAGTTAATAGCGACATCTAATATCGGGTGTAGTGATGTCCAAATCAGTCGATGTTGTTTTAATCGATTTCTCTAAAATATACGCATTAATTTAAAATGTATGTACGTTTATGTCCATATTTATAAAATTTAATAAATAGGCATGCATTGAACAGTTTATTAACTTATTCCTATTTGGAAGAGTTTTAGTGAATATAAAATAAATATATATTGTAACAATTTAGAAATAATTTCTTGATAAGTTGTAATTTAATCTTTAAGATATAGTCTGGGTTAGGTTTATATGATAAATTATTATTATTATTATTTCTATATCGTACTGAATCATTGTTAATTTATTTATTCCTTTTCAAATATTTAATTATATATACCATTAAAAGTTGCAGAAAGTAGCACTTAATAATGTGAAATACAAGTCTATTATATTGCATATCTACGACAATCACATGTAGCATTATTTAATATTTTCTTTTAACTCAATAGTAAAAAGTATCGACAAATAATAATATTTTTCGATTATAAAGACATTATTGACTGATGGCATCCAGGAACATCACTAGAAGCCCCATTTCGGTGGTGTCATTAGGCAGGCTGTGTTAATGATTAATGCGGCGCCGAGCTCACACGTCCCCTCTAGCCCCTCGCCTTATTCCCCGACCCTCAAGCCAGTCGTGGCAAATAAAACTCGACACATAATCGAGCTACCCCTTTTGATGGAGCGCTCTGTCCTTACGTCTATACTTGTGCCCCACGTGATTAACTTTTCCGACTGCTTTTTATATAGCTTATGTTATTCTATTTTTTCAAAAACATATGTAACGTACTCGTATACATGAACCATATGTATGAGTAGTTTATCTAGTTTGGTTAAACTCGCAATGCTGAGGGGGAGGAGGAGTAAACCTCGATAAAAAATCAGTATGGGGGCGGCGGTGGAGGGGTTTTCTCTCCGCTACCGGCTGAACCCAGGGGGAAAGGGGCGGGGGCGCTGACCTCCCATTGCACGGGTTCAACGGGTTGGGAGGCAGTCTTGCAACCAGGCTGCCTCAGTCGGGTGTGGCGTGAGAAACGCTTGCAGCCGGAGGGTGTTGCGGAGCCTGCTCACGCACCCCGTGACACCCCCTATAGTGTGGCGTAGGTTGTTGAAAGGCACCGGCAGCTGCGTCATAGCACGCAGGTGGCGGTCGACTCAGCTCAGGCCCTCCCCCGGGGGCCTGACAGTCCACGATGGATTTTCTCTACACGTTAAAAAAAAAAGATAAACTCGCAATGTTCCATTCAATGCAACAGCTCAAGTCGAGGTTCGCACACTTGGGCTTAACCTTGTTGCCATTCGGGTGTGCATCTTAAGCGGTTGCGTCAAAAAGCCCGATGAAGCTGTGAAGGTCCGTTATGCCAGCAGAAAATATTGAGTTTAAAAAAAACTATTTTATTTGCAGACTACTGCACATCAACTAGCTAGTCATATATAAAAGACATAGTCTGGATAATCTAGGGTAGGATTTAAGAATTTCATCCTAATTTATAAGTTCCACCATAATAGCACGCTTGGACGCATCTCGCACGGTGATAAGGTTTCTATACCCGACTGTATCACTACCTCCAGGCATGTATTACTAGACTTCTTACAGTTACTCTTTTGGTTTTTTGCGTTTTAAGATCTGAAAGCGTATTATATCCTACTACCGAGAGACTTACAGTATATAGATATGGTAGCGACGGCTGGTTATAGATAGTAAGCCTATCGCTGATTTTTTCTGGGAATTTCTGCTTACCATACAGCACCCACGTTTTGTGGTGCTATAATTTTAAAAAATCTATACTCGACCTTTCAATAGATAGAAATGTTGTATATAAGCTTAATTAGATCAAATTCAATAACAGTAAATTAAAATTCAATATAATTGAGTAACTATATCAAATAAATCTTGCGATTTTGTTTTTAATTAAAAACCCGCGAGATTATGACATCACACTTCAAATATGTTTGGATGGATTTATTGGCAGTCCCCCAACGACATAACTTAGTAAATATTGTTGATTAGATAAGTTTACTTCAGTTGGCAGTATAATAGTAAAAAAGTTCGGAAACATCTTGAAAATTGTTAAAAATATAATCTCTCAATTATACAATAATTTCACTACGTATCAATTACGAGTATACGCACAATTAATATATGTAATAAATGAAATTTGAATTGTTACGGTAATTAATATTATCTAAATATATTTAATTGAGCCGTAACTTCCCGAGTAGCTTAACATAGTTTGGCATTACTAACGTGGGACATTCATCTTATATTTTATTTGCTCATAGACTTGCGGTGTTCGTGACTAGCCAGCCTAACGTTTTGATGATCGAGTGGATTGCTTAAGAATTGGTAGTTCACGATTTCTGTATTGCATTAAGTGCTTACATTTGTTGAAGTTTATTGGATAGGTTAGGTATAATTTGATTTCAATCCTTTTTTTGTGAATGGTTGTGACGTGTTTTAAGCACTTTAAAGAACGTATGCAAAAGGTGCTATTAAGATTGTGTAGGAACAAGTTTTAAATTATCATTTTATAAGCCGATTTCGTATTACTTTTTTTACAGTGACTGTCTACACTGACGACAAGACCGTAACCGTGACAATACAAATAATATTATTATTCTAAGTTTTTCTTAAATCAGCTCTATCTTCTAAATTAGTCAATATATACTTTAGATATGAAATATTCATCATTATAGTAACTAATAGTAAAATCGGTCAGTCCCACTGATAGGCCAGATGATAGAGCCACGCTGAAGCTATTACAGACAAGCGACGTGAAGTAACAGTGCTTGCATTGTTGCGTTTCGTTCGTTCAGTGAGAGCGCCGGAGGCCCATCTTCCCTCCTCACTCTCCTTCCCCCTCCCCCCAAACACAGGTTGGCAACGCACTTGCGACTCTCCTGGTGCTGCTAATGTCTATGGATGGTGGTGATTACTTAACATCAAGTGATCCACGTGTTCTGTTGCCTGCTATGACATAAAAAAACATAATACATATTGATAACGAAAACCGAATATGCCGAAAAGTATTGGTAAAACATTACAATCTTGGCCTGTTCGTTTGCCCCCTATGTCTGCCTTTCACTCATCGAACGAAACGCAACAATGCAAGCATTATTACTTCAAGTCGGTTTTCTGTGGGTCGGGTGGTAGTATCCCAGGCGAGCCAACCACTTACAAAAATCTACGTATTAAAAAAAAGTACTATAAATAAACCAAAGTAGGTAGCAGATCATTTTTATTTTTAAAAAACAAACGTCGTTTTTCTCCTTACGTATTAATTCTGCAATTAAGCACCTGTATCTCGTAAGTAATTATTCTTAACAACTCATCCGACGTGTTATGCGTCCGGCGAGGACGAATCAAAAGGATAAGAGAGTCGAAGCAAGGTAGCGGCGATTAGTCGTACGAGATGATGGATGACGCCTTTGCCGATACGACTGCCCGATGGACATAAAACGAACCTTGAAACCCACAACTCATTATACGTCGCTGATAACGACGAATATAAAGTTGTAGTCGGATAGAGTCCTTCGGCTGCTCTGCGTTATTTTTAAGTTTCATGTATAAAATATTATTTTTATCTACAGAAAATTAACGATGTTATGAATTTATAGAGTCACTTATCCCCTTCCATCGTTGCGTATGGAATATATTAGTAGTATTCTCAAACGCTTTTCTTTACTTTTATTTACTGATAGGGTTTGTTTGCTGCATGAGGTAATAGCATAATACGGGTGGACGCTAAAACTCGAGTAAAGTTTAATGAATTAAATGGTAATGGTCTTGTGTCAATACACCTGGTCTTGGTCTTGTAGCAAGAGTTTCACAAGTCTTGTAAATCTTGCAAATGCCTATTGCTATTTATTAAACATGGTAAGTTAAACCTTAGAACAATATTGTTGCATTTTGTACAGATAGATACATTTTACTTATAGCTTATATTTATATAGACATAGTAAAGTTCAATCAAATTAATTAAATTCAAAACGAAAAAGTTTTTAAAGGAATATTTACAGGATTAAATTTGCAATTCCTCGTGGAAAGATAGTTGACGCTTCTTTAACCTTAAAGTCTGTGTATTTCTCTTTTTTTTTTCTATATTAGCACATTTTACGAATAACTATTTGAGTCGCAGATATTATTCCGAAAAAATCCATTCTTCCAACAAATATGCTTAGAAGAGGATATACCCGTACAATGCTTTATGATTATCATTAAAAACCTCTACTTTGAAATATAATAGAATAAAAATATTAAAACTACAACTTACTTTAGTCCTTGCTGAAATATAAAAGAAACTTTTTTTTAGATCATAGGAGGCAAAGCAAAGCAAAGCAAAGAAAAAAGCGATCACCGCCGTCCATAGACACAACACCAGGGGAGTCGCAAGTGCGTGGCCAGTCTGAGTTTGGGGGAGGAAGAGCATTGGGAAGGTGGGCCTCCGGCGCTCTCACTGACCGAACGAAACGCAACAATGCAAGCACTGTTACTTCATGTCGGTGTTTCTGTGAGAGGGCGGTACTACCCCAAGCGAGCCGACCCATTCATGCTGAAACCGGTAATAGCTTCAGTGTGGCTCTACCACCTATTAAAGTACTAAACAGTAAAGGAGTTGAGAAATGATATATGTAATTCGTGTCGGTGATTGCCATGTGTTACGATTCTATGTAACCGTGATAAACGCGTAAAGGCGAGAATTACTCGAATCTGTCACGGTGTTATCGTAAGACAGTGCCTGGATGTACCCATTAGGGACCATTAGAGCAGACGCAGGTGTCTCCGCGTTAGACACGCTACCGGCACAGTAGGCGAAGGTGGTTACACTGCATTGCTATACGAACATAAAAATAAATGGGTCATTTTATTGTAACGACCGAATGTACCTATTCTGGAAATTGATTGACCGTTACGTTTATATCTAAAGATAAAGTATGTAAAGTCCTTCGGTTAAAATGACATTTAAAATAACTTTCTAATAATTTTATGTATTATATATCGTATACCACTTGGTCGACTCGACTTTGCACAGTGGTACCAACGAAAAAAATGAAAAGAAATATTCCTTTTTGTGTACTACCATGTTTTATTGAATCATATGACTAAATATAGTATCCATATTTTATTATAATCGATTGATAGGTAGACTTGTCGCTGCGAGGTTTAATCTATGTGGAACAATACAGCGGCCAAAAGTGTTACTTTAGCACTACCCGGAGAACTCATGCAAAGGAATGAGAGATACACTTCCTGCGGACGCAAGTACTGTATACATAATATAAACAAAATAGCAACTGAACAAAAGAACATCAGTCTATCTATTCGGTCCATATTTAATATAATAAGATCTCCCTAGTATGTCCTGTCACATTCACTTTTTCATATGGAGACTTTTTAAACCAAATTTCACACTTTTTCCTCGGATTCCTGAAATATTTTCTTTCGTACAAATCTTATCCTGATAAGTACACACACAAGGAACAAAGAATTTGCCAAATAGGTAGGTGTAACCGAATCCGTAAAAACAAAAAACAAACATTAAAAACAGTAACACAATTTAAGAGAAGAAGAGTACAGACGTACACAAAAACTGTATATCCTTACTAATAAATAAATGCGAATGTGACTATGTTTATTTGTTACGCTTTCACGCCTTAAATATATAACATAACATTATGAATATTTTCATATTTTTTATCAATTCAGAAAAGGACAATAATTTCGATACAGACAAAATGTAGGTATTGTTCCTGAACAATATACCAAATCTATGTTAACACTAGCGAATCCGCGGACAAAAGGAATTTTTTTAACAATTTAACAATGCTGCATATACCAATAAATCTTTAACTAAACTTAAAAAGACAAACTACATTATAAGAACGAGTTTATTGCCCTCTTTTATGTATATTGGAATCACTTATGATTTCTATAAGTAGTTATGATATTGAATATATTATATACATACACAAATACGTACGAGCTCATCAATTATTTAATTTACCAGCAGTTAATAACAACGTTTCAAAAAACAATCCATTGTACCGAATGTACAAGTACTGTAACGAATTCTGTGTTCACAAAGACATTTTTCATGACAGCTTTAAAGGCACATATTATATTAGACACATGGTTATCTGTAATTGTACCTTTTTGTAAAAAATAAAATAAATACGTAGGTATCTATTACAATTATGAATATTCAATATTTGCTTACAATAACAGTATATAAGATATTCAAATCACCTAATAACGAGTTTACTAGTCTAGCATGAAACGTGAGTTTGTTACGTTGTCCCAAAAAAAATTGATTTCAGGGTTACAGAAAAGGATAAAGTATACCTCTTATCCAGAAAAAAATACTATTCCCGAGAAATAGACTAAATCTTCATTCACGAAGCCTCGAGCAAAAGGTATTAAGTTGATAACATTACTTCTTTAAGCTTATTTTCAAATAGGTATATTAGTTAAGAAAATATTCGCAAACATCTTAATAAACGAATAGATATAAAAATAACCGTCTTCTATATGTTCCATATGTATTCGTAATTATTATACCATTTATCGAAACCGAATTAGAATCTGTTCAATTGCTATATGCACATGTATAAGTGAATTAATTCGGTCATTTAAAAATAAATGAGGCATATATCGTTTCACTCTATAAACAAAGGGAACGTAGTTGTGAGCAGGAGCTAGTCCTAACTAATGTGATAGCGCGAGTGTGAGTTTATTTGTTTTTTTTCACATACCCTTTGTCAGTGTTACAGAAAAGGATATTAGCCATTCAGCCAAAAAATAAAAAATTGAGCCGTCACGGGACGCCTGGGAGATGTGAAACACATGTGTAACGTAGTAAACAACACTGTATACACTATAGGTATACGAGCTCAGTGCGGCAAGAGAGATTACGTACGGTCGCTTGCGCATGGCATCGCGTCGCCACGTCTCGCCACGCCAACAATCAGGTTTACCCCCGTCTATAGATGTTGCACATCAAAAAGTGTAGGGACACACAGTGTATTTTTACTCTGTGACAAGCTTATAGCGGCCCGTTAGCCAGTCATTGTTTCGCTCGGTTCGTAAACGCACGTGCACCTCCTATAGTGCATGTCTTCTATCAATCGATCCCCGAGATATACCCATACAACGAACACACAAATACAGACAAATAATATATTATAGTATAGATTTTACAGTTCGTATGGGTATATCTCTGGAATCGAATGATAGACGACATGCACTATAGGAGTTTATTCCACGCGTGCGTCTACGAACCGATCGTAACAATGACTAACTGATGGGCCGCTACAACAAGCTTCTCATAGAGTAATAAAACAGTATCCCTAAAAGAGTATACTGTTCCCGAGAGATTAGTCAGATTTATATTAAAAGTCACATACAGAAGCTAGTAACGTATAATGTTAGAAAACAAGAGTTTAAAAAAATCAGCAAAAATTTTAGATGAATCATTTTCACATCAAACACTCATGTCAAGCAGATATTCATGTTCATTTAACATGCGGTGATGGTTACCCCTGATAGGTTCGCGTGAAAAACCAATGTAAAAACCGTTCGAGAGTTTATAGAGCTGGGGTGAGGCTACGACGCAATTTGTAATATTTCACGAGCCAGTAGACGCTTATTAGTTAGACGTGCAAAAAATCAACATGACAGATATTGACAACCTTTCCAAAAAATTAAAATCATTTTTAATATAATATTTTGTTACCCATATTAGTTGTTGCCCGCAACTTCATTCTTTTATTTTTGTTACGTAAGAACAACGTATTGTATCTGTATTAACTGTAGGGTTGTTTTTTATTGAAGTGAAAACATCATTAGCCGCGTTTTGTGTTTTTAAGAAAAAACTATTTGGTAGGGGAATAGCTTATGGATTCGCGTCACCATTGATCTCGACATGCTCGTGACGTACTGTATTTGTGCCAAATATTAATGATTTTTTGTAACTTTTGGATGGGTAACATCTTGTTATTTCGCGTCACCGAGCGTCATCGATATTGTCGACATGCTCGTGATGTATTCCGGTTCCGTGACATTAGCGAGGCGTCGTATATCGGCCTGCTTGTGCAGCCTATCAAATTGCTATTGCATATTGCTGCGAATGCCAATAGATGTAAAAATCAGACTAATTCAATTTACAAATTGTCAAATATAAATAATCCATAGGTCCTTATGACTGCCTCAATTTAATTATAATATTTTATTACTGCTTAACACACATAACCCTTTTACTGATAATTTTACCTATTTTAATAATTTATATTTATATTAATTTAACCTAATCCGATAATTACTGTTTAACCCTTATAAAAGAACATATGTAACATATAAATTAGTCTTAAAAATCCGCGAACTAATAGTAATCGCTTTAACCAGTTGTAGATTGCTTGTTCCAGACTAGCACGAAACCTTAAATTTTTATATATGTATTTTTTTAATATCATACTAGGCAAACGAATAGGTGAGTCACTTGATGTTGAGTGATCACCACCGTCCATAGACAATTGCAACACCAGAGGAGTCGCCAAATCGCCACCATGTGTTTGGAGGAGGGGGAGTGGGAAAGGAGTAGGGGGAAGGGAGGTGCGTTATCCAGGACTCTCACTGACCGAACGAAACGCAACAATGTAAGGACTGTTACTTCACGTCGGCTTTCAACGAGAGAGTGGTAGTACCCCGGGCGAGCCTACCCATTCATGCTGAAACCATAGCTTCAACGTGGCTCTACCGCCTAAAATGGGTAGTTTCGTTTGGTTATTAATACACATACAAAATATAAAAAATTGAAATAAAAAATCATTTTAAATGTTTGCAACATCAGACCAACGTAAAAAAAAGTATGAAACGACAGACTGAGTATTACACGACGGAAAATAGCAGGGTCGTACTTTAAATTTTTCCGGTGTGAATCTATTAATACATATATTATAAATGCCTTCATGTAAAGTTCTTATACGTCAACTAATTAGAATCTGTCTATTTGATAGTAAATCATGTTTTGAAACCTATATTGCACAGATTCTATACAAAAATATCTAATGTAATATTAATTTTCATTCTTCTTTAATTTCTTCCTAGCGTTTTCCCGGCCTGGTACCAGGGTCCGCTTTCTTACTAAGCTTCCTCCACTTTGCCCGATCTTCGGCATCCTTCTGTGTGAGGTTATTTTTCTTTAAGTCCGCCTTTACCACATCCAACCAACGTTTCTTGGGCCTGCCACGAGACCTTGGGCCCTGCACAGTTATGAGCTTGGGCCCTGCACAGTTATGACCTTGGGCCCTGTACAGTTATGACCTTGGGCCCTGTACAGTTATGACCTTGGGCCCTGCACAGTTATGACCTTGGGCCCTGTACAATTATGACCTTGGGCCCTGTACAGTTATGACCTTGGGCCCTGCACAGTTATGACCTTGGGCCCTGTACAGTTATGATATACCAATTAATATACCAACCAATTAAGTATTGGCAGAGAATAATTGAAAATAACTACTGTTATTATTAAGTGATTATTGCAATGTGTTGTGAAGACTTACATATTCTAACAAGACGCTCAACTAGGATTATCTTGTTAGAACTTTTCAAGGGATTTTTGTGGCATCCCAGAATTCATGGTTCGTGTTATTATTTCCCACCAACTTTACATGTGCATAATAACCAAGCTATATAATGCTGGAGATCTATATGCTATATTAAAAGGGATACTACCAACTAATATTATAATTGCGAATGTGACTTTATTTACTGGTTTATATATATCAACAAAAATATAACGTTTGTATATAAACGGGTTTCTCAAATTTGTTTAAAATCATTTTTCCTCGTACCATTTAAGTACGTCTAATATTCAGTAACACTTTTAAATCATAGGAGGCAAACGAACAGTTGGGTCATCTGATGTTAACTGATCACCACCGTCCATAGACACTTTTTTTTTTCGAACTGACTACGCTATTGACCCAGTACGGTCTTAACAGCTTCACCGGGCTATCGTTCATAGACACTTGCAACAGCAGGGGAGTCGCGAATGTGTTGCCAGCCTGTGTTTGGGGGAAGGGGAGAGGAATTGGTCTTCCGGCACTCTCACTGAGCGAACGAAACGCAACAATGCAAGCACTGTTATTTCACGTCGGTTTTCTGTGAGAGGGTGGTACTACCCCGGGCGAGCAGGCTCATTCAGCGTGGCTCTACCACCTACAGAATACTACTAATACTATTACTATACTAATTTTACCTAATAGGTACTAAAAGGAAACTGTTATTTCTCAACGAGATAGACTATTTTATCAAGGTATCATTACTATTCGTTTAAATACTACTACATGTTTTTAAAAGTCAAAAATATAGTTACTTGGTTAATAACATTGAAATATACACCATATTCAGTTCCCTTAATGCATATCTCTAAACTTTTGCCAAGAGACTGTTATTAATCCGGTCCACGGGGGAGTACGTAACACGGGGTTTGGAATGGTTAGTCACTCGTCTCCGTATTCATTCGATAAGCATCGTTTTCCTAGGACTATATAATTATTTAATACTATGCAGCGTGCCGCTATCATATAATTCTTAGCAATATTGATGTCTTAGTAATGAGTCTTTGCTATCTGTTTTTTTTTCTCAGTTTTTATCATAACTGATGTAATAAATGTGAACATGATTTTGTTACACTATCACTCTTCAAACACTCAATAGATCGCCATGAAATTTTCCATACACGTTTATCTATACACTAATATTATATAGAGGTAAAGTTTGTGAGTTTGTGACGTTGTAGGGGGTAATCTCAGGAACTACTGGTCCGATTTGAAAAATTCTTTCAGTGTTATATAGCTCATTTATCGAGAAAGGTTATATGTTATATATCATCACGCTAAGACCAATAGGAGCGGAGCACCAGTGAAAAATGTTTCAAAATCGGGATTTGTTTTCCTCTTGAGAGCTTCCGCTGTATGTTAGCGTTAATCCAAAGTAACTATTACTACGCGGACGGAGTCGCGGGCAGAGGCTAGTCAGAGGTACAAAGAAGGTTATTGGGTACATTTCATTCATTAACAAATGGTACTGTTTTCGAAGAATAGGTTAAATGTACATTAACACGAGCAAAGCCGCGAAAACACCTAAATAACTTTACGATGCCAGTATTTACTTTGGGTTCCTATTTAATTATTATTTCTGTTTCCTTAAGGTGTTTTATGTTAATATTAGTTTATCATTTTGAGTGTTCTTTTCTTATTTTTCTATTAATTTAAATGTTAAGTAATTTCAATGTAAAAATGTTAAGAGTTCTATGGGGTTAATATAGAAGTAAAGTCCCTTAACCTTCCTATATCCCTCGCGTCGGTTTAACAGACCGCTCTGCACCGTGTACAGGTAGATGTAATGTATGCATTAACATTCATGCTATACTCATTTGATGTAGACCAACAACCGACCACCACCACCACCAGAAATCATATCACCAGCGTCTTGCATTAAAAAAAAAACGAGTCAAACGTATGTCCCATAGACCAACGCGCGGGTATAGGAACGTTAAAGTTTATTCTAACTTGTTATTCAAACAAATGTTAACCCAAATTATGATAACTGGAAAGTTACCAACATATTACGTTCTTATTCAAATTATATCGGTTCATTTTCAATCATATTTATTCATTTGTTTATTCAATTAAATACAAAATGTTTTAAAGAGTGGTTAGATGCTGTGTAAAGTTCAAGTGCGGCAACTCTACCGCCACACCTATTTCTGCTGCTACGTTGCGGTTCGAAGTATGGTTGACATATCGCATTTGGATACGATGCAACTTGACACATTTCTCGGAAATAACATGCCAGTATGATTGCCTTCAAAACTGTAGGTCTTTGGTAGTTGTTTGTTGTAGTCATAGGTTTCAAGGAGCACTTACATTAGGTGAACTGAAAAATGGATACACCACTCTCCCGAAGGAAGAGTGGCTTATGTCCGGCTCGCACGGACAAAACCCCACGGTGTATATCTGCCGCTATAGTTGGAACGACAAAGAGTTCATCGTGCCGCCTCCGCCAAGCCTCGTCTTATCAGGAGACAGCCGTGTACACACTGGTCGTCTCCTCCGTCCACCGGACCCTTTGCAATGGGAAGATAGGTCCCCCTATCAGCCTTAGGTCCGGCTACGGCGACGAGAAGAGGCGGGCAAACTGCCACCTCTCCTGTCGGCCCTCCGCTGGCGGCATGGCTCTCACCACGCTCGGCAACGACAGACCTCGCCCCACCACCGCAACCAAAATGCGGAGTTTCTCCTCCCACGCAGCACACTTAGACAGTGTGTGCTGCGCGGTGAGGTGAACTGAATACCTGCCTATTCCTATAAAACGTAAACTAAAGTAAAATTATTCTTCGATCAAAAAGCGTGTGAACATTATACAACGACAAGTAGTAACAGATAATATATAACCAAGGCTCTCTACCAATCATGCTTACTGTAGGTAAAATAAAACGTTTAACTTATAAATAGATATATTTACGTCTTCTTGTTTTATCAAAGTTCTACTCGACTTTCTATCTTTGAATATTACTCCAATTGCGTAGACTTTAAGGCTCATTTTGAATACAATATGCTTGTTAGTAACTCTGTCGTATTGAAGTTTGTAGGGCGCGCCGCCCAAACGTTTAGCGACCGTTTAACGAAAGGCTCGAGGTGCCGAGGACACACCCACGAGGGTGAATTCTAAATCCAATCTCATAGGAGACTTAATAAAAACATGTATACCTACAGAATAGTACTGCTCGCTTATTGCTTAATATTCTTAAGAAGATATATAGAAACCAACACTGTTGAGGGAGGTTCAATCAAATAGATTTTTCAGAATCAAGACACAATTTTTACATGTTAATGTTCCCATGTATACTAATATTATAAAGCTTAGAAGATCGGTTGTTTTTGTTTATATGTACGTGCTTGTTCGAGAAAAATCTGTCTTTATGACATTTAATCATTAACTAACAATGTTTATTTTTATTGTTAAGAGATGACACCACAGTCGAGATAGCACGCGCTTTTTTATTGTTTTCATTGGGTGACTTGCCCCCGACTTGTGACATCGATTTAATTCACAAGGTAACCCAAACAATTAATTCTCCTTTCGTTGTCTTATTGTTGTTTCATCCTCTTGGTCATGTTGGTCAAAAACAAAGTATAAAACAATGCTAATTTCCGGAATTATCAGTCGGATTTGAGAAATATTTATATATGGATCATATTATATACTACTATTGACTCGCCCTGATGATAAAAAAAAACCTTGTCAAACTATATACCTAAACCTTCCCCGTGAAACACTTCATCTCCTGGTGAAAATACGTGCAGTAGGTTTTGAGTTTATCGCGAACAGACAGACAGACAAACGTGGCAGGGGACTTTGTTTTATAACATGTATTGATTTATATAAAAGACTATATTTTAAAATTACGCTACGGGTGTTAAGAATAGAGCATACAAAGCGTTGGGCAGACAGTAAGTAAAGCGCGAACGAGGTATTAATGCGAGCGGATCTTGTGGCATCTTGCGGGCGATAAGCGAGCATTACCAAGAATAGCCTGACTGTAAACGCCTATATCAACGAGGTACCATATCGCAAGTCTCAAACACATGGTCTATTCTAATACAACTTAAACATAAAATACTTTATAAGGAACCAAAGCTTTCCGAACTGCGCTAACAGTGATTTACAATTTTTTATTTTAAACTCAAGCCAGTAATAAATTAATGAGAGACAATATGCGCGGATAAATGTTAATATACAATAAATTTAAATATTTGCGTAATTTGAAGAAATTAGCATTAAAAAATTGTAATTACAAAAAAAACAGTGCTTTGAGTATCAAATCAAATATAAAATAACTAAAGATAGTATTAAAACTATGATATGTATTAAAAAAAAGTCCTATTAACGCTACATGTAAATATCAACGTATACGACAGAGTATATGTATGTACACCAGGGTAGTAGCAAATAAATAATGAAAACACAGTTCCCATTCCAAATTCGTTCCGTAAAAGAGAAGCACTTGCTCTCATTCCAATTTAAAATGTCATTTATTTGTATGATGCAGTCTCGCTTCTGCTGCTTTATAGAGTTAGTAATAGTATGGTACATTGTAATATAAAATAAGAATATTAAAAAATACATCACGTTTTTTTATATTATAGGAGGCAAACGAACGAACGTGACGAACTGTCACCTGATGTTAAATGAACATCACCGCCTATAGACACCTGCAACACCAGGAGAGTCGCAAGTGCGTTGCCAGCCTATGTTGAAGTAGTGGAGGAGGAGAGGGATGGGAGGGGGAAAGGGGCCGTACAATGCCAGTACTGTAATGCAAGTTACTTCACGTCGGTTTTCTGTGTGTCTGGTGGTAGGACCCCGGGCGAACCGACCCATTCATGCCGAAACCAGTAATAGCTTCAGCGTAGCTTTACCACCTACAAAAAAGTTTTCTCTCCGAAACTTCACGTTTCGGAAAGAACGATTCTTACGTACAACAATCTAGATGCTTTCGCTTAGATACTCGCAGGACATCATATCGTTATATCCACGTATCTCGGTACCCGAGATAATTAGAGATTTAGGTAATTAGGATTATATGCTTGGAATGTAGTAAAAATTTATCGAAGGAATTAAAGAACTTTTTCATTAACCATGGTAGACCATTGTACAGTATATATAGAAATAGCTTTAACAGTATGTTACCACCCACCTCCGGTGCCGCTGCATCACATTCAAGAGACGAGACTACAACACGACCGGAACATTTATATTAGCGCCACCACATTATAAATTTACATTGACACTAGCGCCATCATATTAGAGATACACATTGATACTAGCGCCACCATATTAAGAGACACATTGAAACTAGCGCCACCATAATAAAGATACATAAATCAGAATAATTATTATATTATTATATAGATTTTAATAAGACGTAAATAAGAATATCATTACATAGAATTGAATAATTAGTTTGATCATTATGAATAATAAATAGTATATTCTTTGACTTCATAGTTCGGCCATGAAAGGCAAGATGTCGCTGATCTACATGTCGAAACAGATTAGTGAACACATTAGAAATACATATATAAGGATAATTATATAAAATTGTTGTATAGCTTAAATAACATTAATTTGTTCATACTTTATTATTTTTGTGTTACTTAAATTATTTTGCGGAATTATGTATAAATAGTAATCGCTTTGACTTATATAGATGGGCATTTAAAAGGCAAGATGTCATTGATATCTAGGCGTTCTTATAATGTAACAAGTATTGTAAGGCGAAGCTCTGGCCAAATAAATAGTGACAGTATCTACGAAGTATTTATAGCCATTCCTGACTGCATCGACTCTATACGTGATTAGTGTAATTAAGTATTATATCCGTATCTCCCTTGAAAATATCTTCTTATATGTAATCAAAATATGGATCTGCCGTTGTGCCCGCATCACTCAGAAACTACAGGATAGATTTCAATTAATTTTTATTTTACTTCTTAGATCCCCTGGTCCTTAACTAGACAAAGACTGTCATGATAGTTTCATTTCATCTATACATATATCTAATAAAAATGTAAATCTAACGTGTCCGTACATTTAAATTATTGTGAAAAAAATTGTTGCTGTTATCTTGGAATAAGTAATAAAATACATTTTAATCATTTTTAGAAATGTCTGTCTGTCTATTTGTCTGTTTTTTTTTAACACAAATCACTGCGTTCACGAAAAAATCATATCATCATATAGCATAAAGCATATCCCCGAATAATATTTAATCTTAGTTTCATTAAAATCGGTTCACTCTATCAAAAGTTATTGCAATTTTAATGACGACGCGACTTAAGTACGAGAGAAAAGTAGATAAGAAAATGGACTTACTACATACAGATGATTTTATTAGTTAGGTATTGTTACATTAGATTTCTGCATACAAAATAAACAAAATGTTTTACACAAAGTGCCACTAGTATTACGAATATTGGAATAAATAACGTAATTTCTTGAATTGAAATAAAAACTGCTGCATCAAAGTACTACATATCGACTATGACTACTTAATACATCCCTACAAAAACTCAAAACAGCTTTATGTAATGTTCCTGTGATCCAAAACTTTAGATATTATCTTTGCAAGTTTACTAGATTATTGCTAACTACACCTGAATTCTAGGCAAAAACAACACTAAAGTATTTTAATTTATTATATATACAATGAAAACGACTACTTTGTTTCCTTAATAAGCCAATTAAATGCAATTTGTGAACCTCCTTTCGCGATACAATAATGTAATTTTAATATTTAAAACTGACAACATTAAACCCACGCTCGCACTTCGCCGCGTCCATGTTCTGAATATGAAATGGGAACGGGAAAAGCGCGGAAAGGCGGCCATGTTGCTTTTAGCACCCTTTAATGGAAAATATTTGAGAATAAAGTGAACCGTTCTGATTAATGTGTAAATGAAGTGAATTGATATTATGACAAGCGTTTGTAGATGTTTTAGGTGATAATGACTATTTTATGATATGCTCAAGTATTTATTTATTATTACATTTTTTGAGATATCTCTAATACTTAGCTGATAAAGAACAAATATTTTTAGCATCTATTTTTTTTACGTCTGATTATATAATTGCAGAAATACTATGAATAATTAAATATATTGAAGCTGAATTATTCTTTTTGAGAGTGGTATTTTAACTAAACCTGATTTTCTCTGTTATTATAATAGCTTCGAAATCCAAGAGTAACGGCTTCCTTAAAATATGTATATGTTTAGGAGTAAAACAAGCGGAGTGCGTGTTACAAATTCTCAATTAGCAAGTTTACAGTTCAGTTTATGCCGACGTTTAAATTCGTTAGGACCAGGCAATGTTGTGTTCGCTGTCAGTTTGTCAAAGAGTAAATTGTTATGTACACTTAAAATTCCTTTCTCATTTTACTTTATGGAATGTAAAGGCTACTAATACGATATCAAGACGTGTAAATTATATTTACTGTAGACGACAATGCTTATTGTCGTGGAAAATGTTTAAGAGTTAGGTACATATATTCGGTGACTTTGTGAAAGCAAAACTGAGTGCGTGTAACCGTCATTCGTGATTGAAGAAAAACTTTTTAAGTATTCAAAAATATTACACTGAATAATGATAAAAATCTTACAATAGAATTAATTATGTATATGGGGTATTCCATGCCAAATCGACCACTTTTGAACCTTACCCTTTTAGATTTCGCTGATTTTTTTTTATCTTTTCAGAATTTTTTCAAATTTTTTTATCCAGCCCAAAAAAAGTTCCGAAGCTTTAAAAAAAATTGCTCTTTTATTTTCAAATAGCTATAACTCTCTCAAAAATTGACCTTTCGGGACGTTTTTTTTTCAAAATATTTGTTTTTAATAGAATTTTTTGAAAAAATAAATTTAAAAAAATTATCATAATCGCTTCTATAAAATAATCGCGTTTTTTAGAACAATTTACTATTTTAATGATAGTGTTTCAATAAAAACTATGTAATTATATATGTATATATAAATATGTATGTAATTATAATTTGGCCAGCATGATAGCGCCGACCGGCGAAGGATGAATTATCTCTCGGTGGTCGCTGTTGTTTTTGGATTGTACTCTGCTTGCCATCAGACACAGAGCAGTCACTTTGCCTTGCTAAAATAAAATAAAAAAAGACGCAGAAGTAAAAATTCAGTACCTTTGTCTCCTTTGTTTGTCAACATTCATTCATATTCTTTTTTTTTGTTTAGTAGTTATTGGCAAACTCTAGCGTTATGAATAAAAAACGGTGGATTATTTTTTTTATATGCAATGATCAAAGAAATCCCCTTTTGACGAAGAACCTCAATGAGATTGAAACTAAAAAAAAAGAATGATAGTCGAATTTTAGTATAAATAATAAATGGTTGCGCTTATTCAATATTATTGTGCAGAATATATCAACCAAATACATAGTATAATCATGCGTCCAATCTGTTTATTTAGTAATCTTTGACAATGCCGTCAATTGCGTATGTGAGCTGCGTAATCTGCTAAGTGGATCTCCATTTTAACTCCTGAAACAAGCCGGTTGAGGCTTTCAGTCGGATCTCGGAATTTGCATGATTGGCATTACGCTGATTACGACACCCCTCCGCTCCCTCCGCCTCCCGTGCATCCCTGTCCCTTCTCGTCGTCTTTTGCCCATACAAAATATCCTCACTCGCACAAACTTCAAAAAGTATCATAAACGTATGCAAATTGATGTTTTAGCGAACGAAAAATAAGTGCAACATTGAATATATTTAGAAATCTTTTCGTGGTACAAATTTGTCAATTCTGATTCTTAAATAATTTACTTTTTAAATGAATCTAATCTTTTTTTTAAATACAAACAAGTTAAAATCCTAACTAATATTATAAATGTGAATGTATGTTTGTTTGTTACGTGTTCACGCCTTAACTACTCAACCGATATACACGCTGTCAGGAGTACAAAAAAGGGCATAAGTTATGCAGAAAAAGTACATTACTTGAGTGATACATCTAATCTACATTATCTCTAGCGAAGGCACAGGCAAAAGCTAATATTTTAGCATGATACGTGTACACACAATTGAAATAGACAAAAGTAGAGAGGAAAGTGTAGTGGTAGTATAATTTTTACTCGAAAGTATGTTAATCGGTTCGTTCGTGTAAATCATAGTCTTAAAGGTATCTCATGAAGGAACTGCACTCATTGCGGTATTACAAAAATTTTGTTTAAGAATAATTAATTCCCAACAAAAATTTGGATTCGATAAATCACTCAATTCTCTATATCACTAAGCTTATAGAAAATGACGTAACATGAATTGAAAAAGTTGTAATTATATCTTACAACCTCTGTTGTACGCGGCCTCATTCGTATTGATGTATATTTAACCTATCCCCCGGGAACACAGTACTTTTTTTGACACCACAATCTCATGCTGATACAATAATTAAACCGTAGTTATTTAAGCGTGAAAGCATTATTACAATTACTTACTAGCATTAGCATTATTACTTTTATTGGTGGTAGAGCCACGTTGAGGCTATTACTGGTTTCAGCATGAAGAGTCGGCTCGCCCAGGGTTGTACCACCCGACCCACAGAACACCGACGTGAAGTAACAGTGCTTGCATTGTTGCGTTTCGTTCGGTCAGTGAGAGCGCTGGAGGCTCACCTCACTAACATGAAAGCGGCGTTTATGTTGCTAGCGTGACGGCGATGATCACTAAACATCGGCGGTGTTATTACAAAAAAGTTAAATACGTATTGAACCCTGACTTTAAAAAGGTCTCATATTAAATGCACTGCGGTCGCTGAATGTTCGCCATCTTGCTCTTTTGTCTCGCTTTGGTTACGTTAGGTTAGACTTGTGAAAAAGGATAACGCGAACTTGCCTCGGGCGAGCGCGGAGCATCTATTAGGAAACTTTTTTAAACCAAATATTTAATACGTATTTAACTTTTTTGTAATAACACGGCAGGTGAACCAAGGTGAACAAGGAGGTTGTTTGCCTCATGTGATATAAAAAAAAAAACGTTATTGAAAGTTCACGTAATTTACACCACTGGATTAAGTAGGAAGAATTTAACAAAAAAATCTAAAACTATTTTAACATTATCCAGTATCCCCAACTCCAATAAATCCAGTACTTATTACCTTGTTACAAGTTAAATTATATTTATGTAGATATTTCCATATAACACCTTTTTCGCAGTGCTCAAAGTGCTCCGGAAAGTGACGTTTATGTCTTCAAAGCATATGCAAATGGGATGTTTTAAAATTGTAGGGAGCGAATGCCATTTTAGTCCCAGAAGCATTTGCGAATATCAAAATGTAAATTCACCCTTTTATGTTTACAAATCTTGTAAATGAAAGCGTGCGTATTACTGATATTGGTGCTTCATTCATTAAAAAAGGAAAATGTGAAAGGACAGACGATGCAAATAATTAAAAATTAGTGGAAAAAGCCTTGATCGTGATGTGAACGAACATTGTTTACTTACATAACTTTTGTGATGTTGTGGTACGTTTGGTAATTACGTATTTCGCAAGAGCAAAACGATAGTAGAAATATTCGATTCTAAACTGTAAACTTCCATTATACTTGCGGTCAGTCAGGGGCCAAAATTCGACTTTAATTCATTACTTTTTTTAAGTGTGAAGATTACTGTCGTTCTTTTTTAAAACATCTGTAAATATTGTACATAACCTATTGAGTTTTTTCTATTATTTCAACATCGAAAGTGTGCAAATATGTCATTATACATTAGTTTTCTATTTATCGAAATACATTACATATATAACCTATTTAATGAAAATCTCTACTCAGAGAGAATGTTGAACCACAGATTAATTGTGTTTGACATTCAGTATGATTTTTTTTATTTCATAAATAACGTATTTGTGACATATATTTATATTACATACAGTCCTCGCCAAACATTATGACCGCTCTGAATATATCTAAGCAGAATACAAATTTATAGATTAAATCTACATTAACGCAAGCGAAGCCACGAGCCAAAAACCAGTATTTTATAAATAAAGCGTTAAATAACAGAACAGCGATTGTGCTAAGTGCATCTCCGTTTACGATGGTAAATCGAGAAGCAGGAATAGGAAGATGGAATCGGTTCAATGCGTGACTTCGCTCTCAGGTGATCGGGTTACGTACTTGCGCGACACTAACTAAGAGAACGAAGTATATCCTGTGAGAAAAACGGTTTTTACCGTAAATAAGTTATAGATAATTCCTTTATATAGTAATTTAATAGCTACGCAAAAAGTTCGAGTCCACGAGTATTTGGTCAATAAATTAAAACTGCTGATAATGTTATAAGCTCAAAGTTGTAACTACTTATTATCAAATGATTGTATTTGGTCAATAAATTAAATCTGCTGATAATGTTATAAGCTCAAAGATGTACCTACGTATTATGAATTTATTGTATTTGGTTAATAAATTAAATCTGCTGATAACATTATAAGCTCAAAGATGTACTTACGTATTATCAATTTATTGTAGATATAATACTTCTCCTCTCTAAAATAAATCAGTACCTTTTATCTTCTTCATACGATCGTCGAGTCCAAGACCTTATTTATACCTAAGGTTCTATTCTTCGTATTTTATCTCTACAATACAATTTTTACCATTAAAAAAAGCTAGAAAAGATGTAGATAATCATACCCTGCTATATATAACATGTTATATATAACACGTGCAGAAAAAACTTTGTATCCCTCGTTATGGTGGAATTTCGACGACTGGATAGTTAGAGGTCATAAATGTGTTGAATTAATGTAAAACTTGCCGTAATGTCAACTTTAATAATTAATAGAACATCGTAAAATAAAAACATTAGGTATAATATTTTTATTATTTGAGAATATTTTTTACAAGTTCCAGCTTAATGAAACAATTTTGTCTTCAACTAGCTCTCTCATAAAATATAAATAATTAATAAGTTATTTACCTCACTGGTATGCATACATTTTATGACCTAAGACCTTGAACATTGACAAGTGTTTTCTTGTTACCCGATTTAAAAAAAAATCACTGAAAAGGTACGTGTGGAGCGCGCGCTTTTCTAGAAACGTTTTTTCACTTTATTATATTTGTTCCACCATATTTATATATAAAAATATATTTCTTCTAAAATAATATCCTGCCAAAATAACCTAACCTTTTAGGAGTTCAGCTGGAACAAGCAGACAGTAAGACAGATAAGAGTTTTAAATTATTTTTTTTTGCTAAAAGATTTTTGCGGTGTAAGGGGTGTCAAATAACATCTACGACTTGAGACAGCCAAGCCAACCTCACCTGCACGTGGTGCACCCTGCTGAATAACGAACGAGGCAGTGGCGAAAGCGGGGTGGTAGGGTTTTACAGCCTGACTGGGTCGCAACCACCATGTATATGGCGAAAAAACCCGTCATAGTGATTCGCTTTTGCCGGTCGCGTTTCGGGATCAGTCTGTACATATCCAGCTTTACGGAGGCCGGCATGACAGCGGCGACCTGTGATGGATAGTGTATCACACGGTGGTCACCATTGTTTTTGCATTGTACTGTGCTTACCATCAGGCACAGTGCAGTCATTTTGCCGTGCTACTATAAAACAAAACCAATGTAGAGTCATAATTATTTAATAAAAAGCTGTTTTAACTCTACAAACAGACTCCTCCTTTTTAATTATTTGTATAAATAATGAAGCAATCAACGCAATCTTATGTACCTCAAATATTTGTATAACCAATGTCACAATAAAATTCATCGATCCATCTTTCGTAATATTTTTGATATTGAACGTCCGAGTGTTGATTACAGAATGTCAAATTTTTCGTTCGTTTAAACCTATCATGAACCAGTGAAGTGAGAAACGCGCGTTACGCCCCATGCTCAAATATGACGACACCGGACAATCCGATCGCCGGCTCGGGTTACTATATCTACGAGAATTACGATTACATTATTCCATAAGAGTTCATCGGTGTTCAATGTTCAAAACAACATCCTGTGGTTTTTATGGTTACGGTCCTCAGATGCTTTAAGAAAATATACTTTAGTTAGCTTCTGCCCGCGGCTTCGTCCGCGTGTATCAGTTACTTTGGGGTAACGTTAACTTTAACTCACGACTTCGTTTACGTAGAAGGTGAAAATATTTTCAAATAATACGTACGTTGTCCCCGATTTTGAAACATTCTTTATTGGTGCTCCGCTCCTATTAATCGCAGCGTGATGATATATAACCTTATATATAGCTCTATAGCCTTCCTCGATAAACGAGCAATTTTACATTAAAATAATTTTACAGACCAGTAGTTGCTGAGATTATGACCAATTGTTTGAAATTTAAATGATTTTATAGTATCCTCGCCAATCTTTTTGCATTTTGCAATCTCTGACCAATTGTTTGAAATTTAAATGATTTTATAGTAATCCTCGCCAATCTTTTTGCATTTTGCAATCTCTGACCAATTGTTTGAAATTTAAATGATTTTATAGTATCCTCGCCAATCTTTTTGCATTTTGCAATCTCTGACCAATTGTTTGAAATTTAAATGATTTTATAGTATCCTTGCAAATATTTTTGCATTTTGCAATCTTTGACCAATTGTTTGAAATTTAAATGATTTTATAGTATACTTCATAAAACAGCGATACTCAAATTATTTGTTATCATCGAATTTGAAAGGATTATTTTATTAAATAATATTAGCGTAAAACCTACAGGCTTAGATTTTACGTCTAAAAGGGTTACTATTGTTAGTACGCTAAGCTTAGTTATAAGTAAAGCATAATCGGAATGTGCCGTTTTGTTTAAGGTACTTAGCCAATTCTGACATCTCTTGAAAGAAGTATCAAGAGAAATAAAAACATTAATGAATTTACAACCCGATAACTACTAATAAAACAAAACAACAAATTACGTTCCTAACGATCAGTGAACACATCTCTTCCTATTTACATCAGCTAAAAGCACATACTCGTGTCGAATCAGTGAGTTTCAGATTGAGAAACAGTGGCTCCCTTACATAAAGTACCTACTAGAGATCATGTTCACATACCCTATTAAACATCGATAGGCATCCGTGTGTATTGAATTTTGACCACAGTTCATTTGTGTATAGCGTGTTTGTTAATAGATATAAAATTTTAATACTATAATGATATTTCCTACGTATCGAAAAAATGTATTTTTTATGGGTTCGAAATGAACAAAAACTTGTTTGCAATTTAAACGTCGTCTCAACAATAATGATATATATGTACATATATTATAGTATAGTTACCCCTAAAAATATCATTAAAAGGTATTGAATGTGCCTAATGATGGTAGAGCCACGCTGAAACTATTACTGGTTTCAGTTCAATCGTTCGGTCAGTGAGAGTGCTGGAGGCCCACCTCCCCTCTCCTCTCTCCTCTCCCTCTCCCTTTCCTAACCCTTCCTCCAAAGGGTGGCAACGCACTTGCGACTCGTCTGGTGTTGTTAGTGTCCATGGACGGTGGTGATCACTTAACATCAGGTGACCCAACTGTTCGTTTACCACCAATGACATAAAAAAAAAATTTTATAGATAATAATATACAATACTATATACTATAAAAATAATATACTTATAAGATGCGATACTTTAGATGTATAGCTTAAGAGCGGTATAATATTTCTTATTTCATGTTTATGTCGCTTGTGTGCGTGTGTGTGTGTCTGTGTGGATTGTTGCGGTTGTCGCGGCTCGGTGAATAAACGGACATAATCTCCAACTAAATACCTATCAGCTGCTACTCCATCCCACTGGTTCTATTATTATTCACCCGCTGACATTGAAGGCAGTTCGATTTAAGAAAAAAGAAAACATATTAATATAATCTAGGAAGATGAGAGTAAATGTCGAAGTTATAAAAAATGCTCATCACTGTATTAGGGGCCCAGGTTCGTTCTCAATAGTGATTAGGACGTGATACGAAAGTTAATACCTAGTTTAGGACATTTTTTGCATTAGTATTAATAATCGAATGATATTAGAAGCTTCATTTTACTGTATTATTTTGATCCTATTAACACTATTTTTTAATACTTTATCCGTGTTATTACAAAAAAGTTAAATACGTATTGAATACTTGCTTTAAAAACGTTTGGATACTTACGTATTAAATGCACCGCGCTTGCCGACGGCGGCCGCGGCAAGATCGTGTTATCCTTTTTCGCAAGTCTAACCTAAACTAACCAAACAGAGATAGAAACAGCAAGATGTCGAACTTTTGGCGAACGCGGTGCATTTAAACGTAAGTATCCAAACTTTTGAAAGCAAGTATTCAATATGTATAATATTTAACTTGTTTTGTAATAACACCCTAAAGTTTTTGGATTTGATCACAATCTTATCTGATGTTAGATGACACCTGACAGATCTGATACCTGACACAACTGGGCTATGTTAACGGACTTTGATTCTCTCGTCCTTTCGACGATGGGTGCTGGCGGGTCCGGCGTGCACTTGCACTGCCGTCGGGCGGGTAGGTTGGGCACTCTGCCTTACCTCCCACCGTCGATCTCGTAATCCCCTCACGGTGCGCCGCCGCTTGAGATTGGGGTGAATTTTTAGAGAGGTTGTCTTCCTCGCGGTCCGGGCGGTTAAGCCAAGACCCTCGGTCCCATTGGAGCCGCGAGACATGTCCACGACACTCCAGATGGAGTATGGGGGAAAAACGGTCCACCCAGGCAGTGCCCCCTGTACCTGGGTAAGCCTAGCGTAACCCGTCAGGAGAGTCGGCCGGTTCTCTGACGGGGGTCGCACTAAAGACGGATCAACCCATCCGCCATGCATCTCCTCACGGTGCGCCGCCGCTTGAGATTGGGGTGAATTTTTAGAGAGGTTGTCTTCCTCGCGGTCCGGGCGGTTAAGCCAAGACCCTCGGTCCCATTGGAGCCGCGAGACATGTCCACGACACTCCAGATGGGATTACGAGATCGACGGTGGGAGGTAAGGCAGAGTGCCCAACCTACCCGCCCGACGGCAGTGCAAGTGCACGCCGGACCCACCA
>MU158716.1:12503-127909 GCA_015888305.1 Antheraea pernyi
CTACCCCTATCCCCTCCCCCATACACAGGCTGGCAATGCACTTGCGACTCCTCTGGTGTTGCTAGTGTCTATGGACGTTGGTGATCACGTAACATCAGGTGATCCAACTGTTCGTTTGCCTGCTTTTGATATAAAAAAGTCGCGTCGTCACTAAAATTACAATAACATTTGATAGAGTGAACCGATTTTAATGAAACCAACACTAAATGTTACTCGAGGCTATGCTTTATGATTTTTTACCCTGTTCTAGCAGTGATGCGTGTTGAAATAAACAGACAGACAGGTATTTCTGAAAATGATCGAAATTTATTTTATTAGCTATTTTTCTACATTCTTATTATATGTATAGATAAATGAAAAAAAGAAGCTAATAACATGTTAATTAGAAGCGATTTAGTGCTGTTCTAATGAAAACATACCTAAACGTAAAATATTCTATAGACAGGGCTGCTTCTATCTCAAAGTCTAGCTCATATCTGTTACCCGACCTAGATAGAGAAGTTATTTTCGATCGGTCAGTCACTTCCAAGTGCGATGAGATGTTTAAACAACACAGAGACATATATCTATTACCTTTATACGTATTGCAGGCCACTTCTAAGAAAACAACGAACGTACTTCAAATAATAACACGGAGTATATACATCGCTCTGCCCACACATTACATTTCCTTTTGATGTTGAAGGTATTTAGAACTTTTTCTAGGACAAAATAACAAACAGGTATACAGTTCACCTGTTGTTAAGTGGTCACTCCTATTTATGTTCAAAATGGAAAAGATAAAATCCTAATCGGATCTTGGTAATAGGTTATTTTTTACTAGCACCTATTGACCAATTTTTTTTATGCTTAAGGGGCAGCAAACATACAGACGGCCCATCTGATGGTGAATGGTTACCGTCGTCTATGGACACCTGCAATACCAGGTCTTGAATATTGTGTTTCAATCCCTTTTTAAAAAGACCCATGTAATAGTTCTGAGGGAATACTGTTATACAATTGCATATTATAAAGCACTTTTCGACTGGGATTGGACAGCATAAGGATTGCCTCGTACAAATTTATCTAGCTTCTGCCGCGACTTCGTCCGCGTGGAGTGGTTATTTTCGGCTAACGCTAACTTTAACTAGCGACATCGTTTACTGGAAGGTGCAAAATATTTTTAAATAATACGTACGTTAACCTCAATTTTGAAACATTCTTCGTTGGTGTTCCGGTCTTATGGTCTTAGCGTGATGATAAATAGTCATATATAGCCTTTTCTCAATAAATAAGCTATCGAAAACTGAAAGAATTTTTCAAATCCAACCAGTAGTTCCTGAGATTAGACCGTTCAAGCAAACACATTTTTCAGCTTTATAATATACCTACATACCTATAGATTACCTACGTAATTCTGATATCATTACATAGTATAAAACAAAGTCCCCTACCGCGTCTGTCTGTCTGTCTGTTCGCGATAAACTCAAAAACTACTGAACGGATTTTATGCGGTCTTCACCAGTACATAAAGTGATTCATGAGCAATATTTTGGGATATAATTAGTCAAGTATTTATTTATAATCAGGGCGGGACGACGTCTGCCGGGCCCGCTAGTACAACTATATTACTACAAGTTTTGTCGCAGTTACTGCAGTAATTTTTGCGTTAAGGTGTAACAAATATCACAAACTCTTACATTTGTAACATTAAGAGAACCATTTTAATTGTATTTTTGTCCTTTATTACTTAGGCCCTAATCCTTCCTAATCCGTACCACATATGAAAAAGTGAAAAAGCATAATTATATTTAGTGCAAATAACCATCTGGAAACTACAATAGCTAATGGAACATACCAATGTATAGTTATCGGGAATCTGCAGTCGGTCCGGTCATACGGTATTGTTTGGTAACGTAACGATCTAGTGTACGTAGATTCACATGCATCTTTTTTTGCATGTCTCGATCCGAATACGGTCATAGTATGATCCGATGTAGTGGACGCATCAGGCAATATCTCTACACACGTTCTATCGTCAACCATACATATGGGGAATTTTTGGCGGGATCTTAGTCTGTGATATAGTTGATTTTATATATAAACTTTTGTAATAATGGTGGTGTTTTCCGTAATATAGTTCGTTTATTGTGCATAAGTGAAGTGGATGGGAATTAATGCCACGGATTCTGAGATGCAACAAAAACTCTTCGGAAAGTTTTAACAATGGGCCACCATCTTGTCAGAATATTCAAATTATTACAAGACACTAGTAATATTTGTTACCTATTTGAAAATGGCAGTAATAAACTAGGAGATTGGTGGCCAAAAAAAACACAAAAACAAGTTATACGAAGTTAACCTACGTGCAAACGATGGATTGCATGATAAATAACATATCTTGTTTAAAAAAATTCACACATCAATAAGAAATCTTTAAACATTAGTCAAGATAAAAGGAGAATTACGGATCGAGATGAATAATTGTGGTATGATGTTAGACACGTGTTAAACAAGACATTCGAAATATCTTTTATCTCCTATGATTTAGTGTTGCCAGTAACGCGTTAATCTGATTATGATGTACATTAAGATAGGTGAATGGTTGTTTCCTGAATTCATTCACACGTACAATAATAAAAAATACACGTAATTTGACGCCGTCATTCTTGCTGAATAATATTTATTCGGGTTTAGGGGTGGACAATGTATATAGACGTTTTATCGATAAACTAATATTATATTATATTTGTAAATCGTAAAATATTTATATATATAAGAGACTGGAATTATTCAACTTTAATTTTATAAACGTATTTGCAATTATAGAACCTCGAAAATAAAGTTTGACTTTACTTGACTGAACCTATTCAGTTAGTTAATAAAATCGTCCAAATAAACTCCGTTGCTAGCAGTATTCAGGCGTAAATTTAAAGAGAATTTGATATCATTTTAAACAATAACTAAGGCTTTTCAGCCTGTAAACATTTGTGATTATTATAATTAACGATAAATGCTAATTTCCACTTACAAACATTATATTAAATGATCGAAAACGAATGTTCAAAGACACTGCCTTAACAAAATGTTTTCTACATTCAGTATCAAATTTATTGACATAACTTATTAATTGTATGTTGATTTTGAAATAAATATAAACTAACAATACTATTAATACAAATTATTGAATTTTGTCTATTTTGACACTTTTCTTATGTACTGTAACTGGTTGGCCCCTTATAAATAAATGTAATAGCTGCGCTCCAGATAATGAGATGTGTTTATGGCCTGGATCTCATTGATCAAGTACGGAGAATGCAGACGCCTTAGATACGAACTTTTTAGATGTCATTGTGACAAATATAAGGAAAATAATTAAAATAAAAGAAAAAAAGAACAAAATAAAATCTTGTCATTCTTCTTCCATATTTACACCGCAACATATTTTACACCGCAATACTACGCATACACTCCGCAACGTTTTTACACCACGTTAAAAATATATATTGTAAACGCTGAGTTGAATCACCGTAACATTTATTGACGCCGCCCGCTTGAGGAGTTTGGAGAGCAACTCGCAGTTCGTATATTTCGCTTGGGACGCCGCTTCTCCGTACGAGGTGCTGAGTTGCAGGTCAGTCCACGCTGTTATTTGGGGTTCTTGCTATTTTATTTATTTATAGGCAAGGCCACTACCAACCGCTCCCACGCTTCTTATTTATTTTACCGCATATCCTGGTGGGGCCTATTTACACGGTCCCACCAGCCCCTTCATTGGTCCTTCGTAAGCCGGATAATTTCCACGCACCGCATTTTTTTCGTTCCACATTTATCCGCATTGGGCGTTCGTAAGTCGGATAATTTCCACGCATCGCATCACCGCATTTTTTGTTCCATATTTATCTGCATATATTCTTATTATTTAGTTATATAAGATTCACGTAATTCATATTGTGAATTCTTATATTTACGCTATTTTATTTGGTTATTGACAAGTCACGTTATATTTTAAAATGTCAACATCAAATGCGCAATTTTCTCTAGCGAAGTTAGAACAGAAAAAGGAATTGCTCTTTTCCCGAGTTAACCGTATATATAATTTATCGAAAAATATTACATCTTTCGATTCGCGTGCTAACGAAGATTTCTTGACCGAGTCAGAAACTATTGATGACTTGCAAAATAGATTCGAATCCATTATCGACCAAATTAATGACATAAAATTAAATTCAAAACCTGATTCTAGCGCTGACTATTCAAGTTTGGAGTCTTTTGAAGATTTATATATTCGTGTAAAACGCGTCCGCAATAAGATATTGAATAGTTGCTCTACAGTATTATCGTTGCGATCTGACTGTAACGAGTCCGCTAAATATTCAATAAAACTACCGCCTATTGAATTACCTACTTTCGATGGAAAGATGGAGAATTGGCCTGTTTTTTACGAGTCTTTTAAAGCCAACATACATTGCAATGAGCAATTGTCAGACTCACAGAGGGTACAATACCTCATTGGTAAGTTGACGCACGACGCTTTAAAAATAACTGCCGGAATATTGCCGAACGGTGATACATATAATATTATTTGGAACAACTTGGTAAAAAAATATCAGGACAAACGTGCATTAGGTATCCATTATTTAAATAATATTTTAGATATGAAGGATTGTTCTTCTACTTCGATAAGTTTAGATTTGTTCATAGAAAATTTTACGTCATCCGTATCTGCACTTAAATTACTAGACATTCCGGATTTGACAGATTTTATTTTAATTCATTTTGCATTAAGAAAAATTGATTTTCAAACCGCTCAGTCGTTCGAAATGTCAGTACGTGATATTGAAATACCGACTACTGAACAACTAATTAATTTCGTTCGAGATCAAGTTAAGATCTTGGAACGATCAAGTACGGTTCACTCGCACTTTAGCAAGAAGAGTGCAGATAATGAAGTACCCGCTAAATTACGTGAACCGCGCCCACATAATAATTATACAAACTTCCTCGCGAGTGACAATGCGCTAATCTCGGGTACCGCTGCATCTACTTTAGCTCCCTCTTCCGGTTCTGCACCCGCTCCCGTTCCAGTTACCGCTCCCGTTCACACTTCAACTTTCGTTCTTGCTCGAGCTTCGGCTCCAGCTCCCGCTCCCCCTGTGGCTGCCACGCGTTTTCTTCAGTCGTACTGTACTTTTTGCAACAATAGCAACCACGTTCATCTTTACCGCTGCATGAAGTTTAAGAATTTGCCATCGTCTAAAGAGCGATTTGATTTTATTAAATGTAAACGCGCATGTGTAAATTGTTTAAGTACATTACACACCTTCTCAAAATGTAAATCGTCGTCTGTTTGCGAGATATGCAACAAACGACATCACACCCTTTTACATTTTGATAAAGACTTTTCTAGAAATATGCATTTATTATCATGTAAAAAACATAATCGCAATATATCTTCTGTACACTGCACTCCTTTACCGCCATCCGTTGTTCCGTCAACGCACCTTGCGTCTTCTTTTACCGCATTAGCCTTAAAAGGCTTAGTTCATAAATTTTTTGAACCAGAGAAGTTACCGCACACGCACCCGCAATTTTCTAAATACGCGGCCGCATTTTGCAACACGCCAATCTTACCTAATAGCGTTCCATGCTCGCATCGTAAGATTATTAAACTTAACACTAAAGGGAATTCGTCAAAACTTATCATGGGAAACCTCCAGTGAGTTTTCTATATTCAAAACCGCTTCAAGAAACCTAATACATAACAACACGTTTCTTTAATTTAGTCTTTTTCGATTGCTCTTATTATTTTGTCCACTAAACGATTATTTTTGAAACATTAAATATGTTTTGGGTAAATTTCTCCCGACTATATAATATTTTTCCGCTAGAGCAAGAGTTTCTTTGCTCGTCGTTTTATAATATTTTTATGTTTATATATTTTTAATCTTTTGAATCGCCGCTTATTAATTCTAGCCCCTTTAACGTGGTATCATAATATGAACCACACTTAAAGTCAACACACACGCACACTTTTTAATGTTACCGCCATCATAATTTTTACTTGCTGCTAATTTATTAGATATGCACATCAATTTTATACAACGCAAAAAAATGATACCTTTTAGATTTTCTGCAAAAGGTAACGCTTTAATTATTTGCATACACTAAAAATATATACAAATGGGCGAATCTAGATAAACCCATAGGAGTTTAAACTGTCGTACTCTTTGGACAGAAAAATTCTCCACCTTTAAGTTGACTGATTAGTATAATTATCGCTGTTTATACCGTTGCGGATCATACAGTTAGATTAGCGACGGTAAAAACGAAATTCGGTAGCTTTGAACGCCTTATCGTCAGAATATCTCCACTCCGCAATCGCTTATCATGTAACTTGGTTTTCATGTATATTTTCTTTTCCTTTTTCTCTTTTATTAATTTTCATCTCTTACCTTTATTATTCTTTTAAAAGTTCTTCGAACTTTTAACGCGGGGAGTTTGGTTGGCCCCTTATAAATAAATTTAATAGCTGCGCTCCAGATAATGAGATGTGTTTATGGCCTGGATCTCATTGATCAAGTACGGAGAATGCAGACGCCTTAGATACGAACTTTTTAGATGTCATTGTGACAAATATAAGGAAAATAATTAAAATAAAAGAAAAAAGAACAAAATAAAATCTTGTCATTCTTCTTCCATATTTACACCGCAACATATTTTACACCGCAATACTACGCATACACTCCGCAACGTTTTTACACCACGTTAAAAATATATATTGTAAACGCTGAGTTGAATCACCGTAACATTTATTGACGCCGCCCGCTTGAGGAGTTTGGAGAGCAACTCGCAGTTCGTATATTTCGCTTGGGACGCCGCTTCTCCGTACGAGGTGCTGAGTTGCAGGTCAGTCCACGCTGTTATTTGGGGTTCTTGCTATTTTATTTATTTATAGGCAAGGCCACTACCAACCGCTCCCACGCTTCTTATTTATTTTTACCGCATATTCTGGTGGGGCCTATTTACACGGTCCCACCAGCCCCCTGCAGTAACCATTTTTTAATCTTTTAATAATGTATATAATATGATCTATATCATATATTATCTCTCATATGTAGTTTAGGTAGCGGTTCCGAAACTTTAAAACCTACGGATCACTTAAATAAATTATACAACAAACAAACAATTATACACAATGTAAATCGAAATAAGATTTTGAAATAACATTCGTATGTAACGCTGGGATTATATTGACGATTGAAAAAATGTTACTGATTCATGCTACGCTGGTGACTATTTCACGGAATCCATTACAGAAAAGTGTATTACTACGCAGTAAAAATAAAGAAAAATGGGAAAGTACAATTTTGAAGTCTGTTAACCACTTTATTCTGTTTTCTTGGTATGAACTCAGTTTTAAAGCGACGAGCTTTGGGATATATTTGTTCAAAAACAAAAATTATCTATGAACATGTAGATTTATTATTATCTATGCTTTGTTTTATCTGTGCATATTACCTTTTTACGATATATGAACTGTATGGTGAGTGAACTCATAGTAAAGTGATTAAAGTTTGCGAGTAAAGCTGTTTTTTTTTCTCATTTGAACTTCCTTGTATAAATTCTTAGTATCGATATGAATTTAATTTGTTTCCTATTTTTTTTGCAATAACCTTAAATATGTCACATCCCTACTGGAAATATAATGATGATATACGAAATCTTTCTTAGTATCATCTCTCGACGGAGCGTGTGGGCGATGTTTATGAACAATTTCCCGAAACTACCTCAATATGTTACTAGAACTTGTTTCGCCAACGTATATCGTAGCGATTATCACAATTTTTATTCTAATCATAGATTATTAAATATATGAATGTAGTTTTTATGTATAATCTCTTTTATATGGTAATATTATAATTTACTACTAGATTTTTATCACTTCCAGTCAAAGATAAAACAAAATTACAATTTTACAAATGTAGAGACAGACACATTGAAGACAATCTTGTAATTCTGTCTAGATGCCAATTGTCAACTGTTCATACGAGCCTTGCTACAAAACGAAACGTATTTTCTGACTGAACGTATTATTATCATAAGAGCTTCAAAAGTCCTAAATCAGGTTATTCAGTATATAAAAGGATGTTTCACGATTTCTATTGTTGTCACATTGATATAAAAAACGCAAGATGCCCACTTAACGTCTCACAGACGGCACACAAAAATGAGTGCATTATGCAGACATTTCAAATAGTCTCGCGTCCCTTGAGTCCTTATAAAAACAACTTTAAATCATTCACGTAAGGTTGAATTTGCAAAATTAGAAGTTTATCGCATAACTATAACTACGTATGTATATTGGGGAGTTTTTGCGGCCGGTTTTGTACGTTACTTTTATTATAGACGGCGTCTTGGGTTTTAATATGTCAATGTGTTATCACCTGAAATTATTACAAGTGGATCCAGATCTTTTAATATGATTTTGAATTTTAATTTAATTCCAGAATAAATAACTAAATCTGATAACTATAACATATATCTACCAGTTTTATATGGTAGTCTTATCTATATACAGAAATTGATAGAGATCTACTGTTGTGCGCGCATCATAAAAAAAAAACTAATGGATTTCCATATATTTTTGAGTTTCATTTCTTAAACAAGTATTTAATAACAAGTCCTTATCTTTAAAATATCACGATATCTTAATTTAATATAATAACATTGAACTTTTGGGAAACTACGTCTTTTATCAGCAATACGAGAGGAAGTAAATGGATAAAAAATTCCACAGATAAATTTTGTGAGCAAAGTATATTTTTTGCTTCCTAATTGTAATTTTCTTTTATTTACTCTGTAAGGAAACTGTATTATTAAGAAACTAAATAACGTATATCAAGTGTAATGGAGTAAAAGTTATAATGTATTGTCCATATTGCATTGCTTTAAGTAGAAATGAATTTATTTCTTTCGTTGATACCATATTGTCAATTAATAGCTATTTATTCGATAGACCGATATTCTATAGATCTATGTACACTTATTCATCCATATTTCTATATTAATATTATAAAACTGAAGCGTTTGTTTGCTTAATTGCACTAATCTCAGAAACTACTGGTCCGATTCGAGAAATTCTTTCAGTATTAGATAGCTCATTTATCGAGGAAGGCTATTGGTTATATACCATCTAATCTAAAACCAATAGGAGCGGAGCACCAATGAAGTATGTTTCAAAATCGGGCTTAACGTACATATTATTTAAAAATATTTTCACCTACGTAAACGAAGTCGCGAGTTAAAGGTAGCGTTAGCTCAAAGTAACTATTGCACGCGAACGATAACCCAGGCAGAAGCTAGTACATTACAAGTTTAATTCCTTGCAGATGTGTGTATCAACCACAGTATATATAGCTATACACTAATACTATGAGCGTACCTAATTCATAACGCGATAAGATAAAAACGATAATGCGTACGTTGCGGATTACTTCGTAGTAACTGAAATACCGTATCTCTTGTTCTAAAGATAGCCGCCGAGTTTTGATGTTGATATATATAAATAACGCGGTAAATTCTTCTAAATTTGATTTCAAAGAAATTTAAAGTTTCATTTCTTTATGTTATCGATTTATTTCCTTCAAAAGAGGAGTTCTAAAATTGGCAACACTTAGTTGACGGAGTTTTTGGCGGCATTTTGGTCTAATATGTTGTTGATGATATTTTAATTAGGTTAATTATGTAATATTGGTATCATTTTGCGTCGGGCAAATGAAATCGTAAAGTTCTAACAACAGAGCCACCTCACTTTTTAGACCGATGTTTAAAGATTAAGAAATTAGAACGAAGTTAGGCATAATGGGCGTATTTCCAGTGCTCTTAATAATGAAAAATTATGGTATCGATTTAAATCTCAAAGGCGATAATATCGATTTTTATTTTGTAGATTTTTTATTTTGTCATAATCTAAGAATTGTTAATAGAAATGTTCGTTAGAAAATCGTGTGCGTAATTCAGCCTTGAAATATAGTAATGATGTTAGTTCTATAAGTAAATGTAATACATAAAATAAATATTCATGTATTAGCAATGTATAAAGAATATAAAAAAATGCCAAAATGAAAATCCTTTGATTTGTTTTATATTTGAAATTATTTCGAGGTTAGGAATATTTTTAGCGGGACTTTGAACTGTCATAGGGTGTTTTTTTTTAATTTAACAACGTGCCTTATTTGAAATTATAACTGACGTAGTAGAGTTTATTAAAGAAGATAATTAATTAGATTACGAATAATAACATGAGACGTTAATTCTTACGTGTTACAAAAATAAGGCGGCCACAATTTTGTTAGAACAATGTTGTAGTTTTGAGACACTCATTTCGAAACACAAAATAATTTTCACTTTATAATGGCAGTAGTAATCTTAAATATCGCGAATTAGTTCTGAAAATAAAGATTATGTGGTGTCCATAAGTTTAAAAGTTTATATTTTTCTAGGTTATATTTTAACCTATTACACATTACTGGGTGACTCTTTGTTACTTTATCATTTTAAAAAAACATGTGATGTGTTAGATACGAGTATTAATGTCTTGTTTTCATTTTTGTAATTACTTGCTTCATAGAGACCTGATATTAAGTCTCCATAAAAGTGGCAGATGACTGTACCTCGGACAATGGCGAGTTATATCGTCATTGCGACATCCGTCTTTATATAGCGCATTATGTTTATTATACATAATATAATATTCTGCTAATGTTACGATCGTGTATCCGCTGTCAGATTACTCATGTCATAGAAATAGCTACGGTTTCGCGATCGAATCACTCGTAACATCCTGTGAAGGCAATATTAATTATTATTATCTATCTTCACACTGTTCGATTATCGGTAAAACGTATTTTTATATTGTCTGTACGATTCTATACAGAGAATAAAGATCAGGAATACCGACTTCGAGTAGATAATAATAATATAACAAGTTGTTTATGACAATTTCAATATCGTAATAAGATGGTGGCCTCCTTCTTAGAATTACCAAGGAGTTTTTGTAGCGTCTAAGAATTCATACTCCGTAATATTATTTCCAATTCACTTCACTTGTTGACAATAACATAACTATATATATTACGTAAAATGCCACCGATACTACAATATATAGAGTCAAATACCACAAGATGATGAATAAAGCATATAAGCTGCTATATGACTAAAATGCTGCCAAAAACTCCGACTTCTTTATGTACCTGAGAAATTAAATAACGTGCGTAAATATTATTTGGGTCATGTTTTACGGATACATTGACGTCATTTTAATCTTTCATACACTTTGACCTTTTCAGTACAATCTCATCTTAATTATGTTAATAAACGATTGATTATTGATTGATTTTCACCTGGAGAGTGGTAGTAAGCCACAATTTTTTTGACACATTTTCTGACAGATAAAATACCGTCCACATTCTTTAAATGCCCCAGACGAATCACTACATTGCCTTCTTATAGAGACAAGCGGTGTGAACAAGTCTACGAGCCGGTGTTTGGAAGGAAATTCCTGAATTCCCTCACCACACTCTTCCGCCGTCTACACTGTCTAAAACAAATGTTATACAATATCTATAACACAAGAATACGGCATCGGAAACTATAATGACAAATGGAAACAAATGAACAAACAATATTCTAATTCTGTAGAACCAAGTGTCTTTAAATTCCACGTCACAACCGCGTCGGTATAGATGCGAGGCTGTGTGCAGTTCACAATGCCGGCCGTACGGTTTTTTTTTTTTTTTTTTTTTTCTCGAACTGACTATGCTATTGACCGGGCAAGGTCTTAACAGCTTCACCGGACTACTAAGGCGAGCGCTTAAGGCACTCAGCCGATTTTTGTTTTGGCAACCAGCTCAAGGGTGCGCGGCACACCTCGGCTTGGCTGTTGCCTGTTCATGCAATTCGCGACCTATCAAAGCTAACCTAAGTTAAAGCTAAACTATTCATACCAATAAGAGTTGCTGAAACATATATGTGTACCAAGCATACATATCTCAACAACTCCTATGTGTATTTTGTATCGGAAAAGATTCCGGCCGTACGGTCTTTTGTTCCACGCCCTACCTACCGACGTTACATCTGTGGACAATTATGCTTGTATTCAACAAGGAATTCGAGGTAAAAAGACTGTGCCCACAGTGTTTTGTGACAATGTAAAGGTATTTCCGATATATGTCTAAAAACCCTACGGCCACAGATAAAATATACATATAGGACTTTCAATTTCTAATTTGTTTGTTTTATTTTTTATTTTTGTCAACTAATCTGGGTTATTACTGTCATTGTCGAGTAGGTAATAATATTACAAGTGTTTTGCGATCGTTTCAATGTTCTAATAATTTGGTGGCCCCCTTGTTAGAACTTTCCAGGGAGTTTTTGTGTCATCTCAGAATCCCTACTCTGGTGTATTATTTTCAATCCACTTGTGCACAATAACCGAACTATATTACGTAACTATTACAAAGTATAGAATCAAATAACACAAGATTACGAATAAAATATAAAATCCACTACATGACAGACTGAGATCCCGCCAAAAACTCTTAGTGTAAATTAGTTTTTGACTTCATAGAAATATCTTAATATTCATTACGATATATGCTGTTCTAAAATGATTTTATTGAAATGTGTTCGGTCCTCATTCATATATTTACACAGCATGAATAAAAATTACTTATATCAGATATGACGTCACGGTTTCGTTTTCAAGACATTGCCAAAGATATGACAACGGTGTATATTGGAAATCTAAATAAAAATATTTGTTCAAATGAAGTCCTATTGCGAGCTATTCATGTTTTGAGTTTTTATAATTAATATTGGTCGTCTTGTGGTAGTCAAATTCAATCATGATTAATTATTTTTTCAAGTTTCTATATTCAGGAAAAAAAAAACATATTTTTTATATATATTTTTATCGATAACAAGAACATAAAGTTCGTTATTAGCTAAACAAATATATATGAATAGAAAATTGGTTTAGAATATGATGAAGAAAATGCTCAAATACTTGTTTATATATAGAAGACTGGCTTCTGCTCGCGACTTCCTCTGCGAGGAATAGTTATTTTAAGCCAACGCTAACACGTAGCGGAAGCTCTGAAAAGGAAAAAATACAATTCGAATCATTGTTCATTGGTGTTCTGCTCCTATTGGTTTTAGCGTGATGATATATCCTATAACCTTCCTCGATAAATGAGCTATCTAACACCTAAATACTTTTTCAAATCGGACTTTTTCAGAATTTCTGATGACCTATCGAAGGAAAAATTTCTATTCTAGTCTTGTATCCTCTTTAATTCGTTTGCGAATTGAATATACCGTGTGCAGGTGAGGTCTTACATGTAATGAGATGTAACCCTAAACCGTTGGATATATTCCTAGAAAATACAATCAGCGTGACAATATGTGTGGTAATATGACATGTCCGCTAAGATTTCAAACGAGGACAGGGCGGTCTCTCGATTATTTTACGTTTGTCTGTCGGAGTAGGAACAAAAAGAACCGCATGTTTACATACTCTCGTGTGGCTGCACTGATGTAACACTATCTTATCGTTGTTTTAGTCCCGTTGTCTCGGTACCGTGTTGTTGCATCGTTATATGCAAATACACTTTGCGTTAGGGCTGTTCCGATACGTTCCGATTGTATCCAAACAGTATTCTTGTAGTGAAAACTTATTTAGCTGTGTACACCGATTGAAAAAAAAAATGGAACTTATAGGTTCGCGTTACTGATGACCTCGACATGCTCGTGACATTACGTCTACGCTTGCGTCAAAGTAACGACGCGTGGTACAGCCGCCTTTATATATATAATATGCAAAACATATATGGTGTTATTACAAAAATGTTAAATACGTATTAAAACTTTGTTTTAAAAAGACCTCATATTAAATGCACCGCGGTCGCCATCTTGCTGTTTTGTCTCGCTTTGGTTACGTTAGGTTAGATTTGTCAAAAAGAATAACGCGAACTTGCCTTGGGTGAGCGCGGTGCATTTATTAGGAAACTTTTTTAAACCAAGTATTTAATAAGTATTTAACTTTTTTGTAATAACACGGAATATGTATAAAAGTGTATATAATTATTGCTCGGAATGTCAATAGATGTGAAAACCAGATTAATGTAAATAATTTAATTTTTCAAATTGCGAAATCTAAATAATACAAACTATAATTCATTTAACAATTTCAAAAAGAACATAGTTATTCCATTGTTCTGCGTTTCCACTTAGTTCTGTCAGTAGTGCTTAAGACTGCCTCAATTTTTTTTTTTTACTTTTGAAGGTCTAGACTTAGAGGTTCGCAATGATCACATCTGATACTATTTTTTTTTTTCTAACTGACTAAGCTATTGTCATTTCTATTGTCCTGATGAATCTTTATAGCTTCACTGAACTACTAAGGCGAGCGCTTAAAGTACTTCGCCGTTTGGCAACAAGCCCAAAGGTTCTAAAGTGGCTGAATTTCGGCTTGGGCGGTTGCCTTGGATGCTGTATTGCGAAACTAAGTTATACATACCTTTATACGTTAGTCAGCCATACATTTATACTTATTTCACATTTATATTTGACACTCCAATAATTATATTACATTTTTATACAGTTTATTAATTAATATAACATATAATGGGCTACACAATCTAATTACAAAATATCAACAAGTACATAGGCCCCTACGTTACGAGTCACTACTCTGACGCAAGCCGTGCAAGCGCAGTACGATCAGTCATGCTCACTAGCGTTTCATGACGCGAAATTATAAATTTATCTTCTGCCAAAAATACCGCTCAACGCGTGTAGAATCAACAAGTGGTTTTACATGTTTTTTTAATATTATATTGAAGTAGGTGTTAATGGGTCGGCTTGCTCGGGGTAGTACCACCCTCTCACAGAAAACTGACGTGAAGTAACAGTACTTGCATTGTTGCGTTTCGTTCGGTCAGTGAGAGCGCCGGAGACTCATCTCCCCTACCCTACCACTTTCCCCTCCCCTTCCACTTTCCCCTTCCCTTCCTCCCCCCCCCCACACAGGCTGGCAACGCACTTGCGACTCCCCTGATGTTGCAAGTGTATATGGACGGTGGTGATCACTTAACATCAGGTGACCCACTTGTTCGTTTGCCTCCTACGATATAAAAAAAAAATGTCTTAAGGTTGTTTAGTGATAATTTTCACCTTCATTACCCAAAGAAATAGGGACGCGTCAAACGCATTAGCTGCTAGGTGTGTGCGGTAGTAACGCGATCGCTGCGGTTTGTAACCCAACTCCATTGCATACATATGATAAATTAATCAAAGTTCAATTGTCTTTCGTCGTAAATCATTTGCTTAATAAATCGTTAACTGGAACATTTCTTATACAAATATTTTGCCAAATCAATAACGCGTGTATGTCAATAATGAATTACTGCTACTTTAGAGTGGTCGCTGTTATAAACTGTTGTCAGTTATTCTGTTGTTAACTAATTTGCTATTTCGTTTTGCATTTGAATAATAAATGCGATAATAAAATTAACATTAGTTGTTCGTATCGTGACTACGAGTGTCTTTCACATGACGATCATGACCATAAAGTTTTTACACGTGTGAAACTTTTATTTGTTATAGAAAATTAAACATTCATATCCTTTCTTCCAATCATTTTCATTAAATTATGAAGCATCGGCTGAGTGCCTTAAGCGCTCGCCTTAGTAGTCCGGTGAAGCTGTTAAGACCTTGCCTGGTCAATAGCGTAGTCAGTTCGAAGAAAAAAAAATTAAATTATGAATATTATTTCGTGTAATCATATTATTTGTTCAAGATATTAGAGAAGCTGTAAAAAATGAAATATTTTACAGAAAGTATTGAAGTTTTATAAAAACTATATTACTTCATACACAGATCTCATTAGACTCCTCAGCTTTTATCGCTTTTAGCAGGAGTTACCTACACTTACGTAGACGATCCTGCATCACACATACTTGTAGCCTCACAGAGTCGATCGACCCTAGTCTAACAATATTAAAGTGGATCGCCAGCAGTTCAAGTACGCCCGATCTATGCAGCATCTTTAATTTTTGAAACCGTCTCCGAGTCAGCGTGTTCTCTCTTCTTAGTATAGTAATAATAGAAGAGATATTCATACGGATAGACGTATTATTTGAGTCGCCACTGTTTTAAATAATCCACAGAACTACATCGATGAATCAGTATCAGATTACACCAGCAGAGGATTATTCTAAACCGAGTTGACACGATTCACGGTTCTGTTAACAAACATTATGATCAAACGCAAGCGTTAGAACGACAGAACATTCTCGGTTATCGAGTGTAATTGACCCAAAAATTCCACGACCTAACCCTTTGAGCGTCTTCGGTGCGTGGAACGAGCCCGCGCGTCTATTTGCGTTGGGATATTGACCGCAGTCGCTGACTACCTTTGTTTACATCCATAGATCCGTACCACAGACGACTAAAGATAGCGTCACGTTATAATATAAATGTACAGTACGGTATCTTTCGTGCTAATAAAGACGTAGCAAAAATATTTAGCACGAAGTTCCTTAACGCGGCTTTCATCTATAATATGATAAGAATATAAATCTAATGCATCTGTACTTATTAAATTTTTGTGAAAAAAATTGTTGCAGGTGTCTGAAATGTCCGTCTGTCTGTCTGTTTATTTGAACATGCATCAATGCTAAAGTACTGCGGTGAAGATAAAACCTTGCCAAGAAAATCATAAAATATTCTCGAGTAACATTTAGTTCTTATTTCATGAAAATCGGTCCACTCTATCAAAAGTTATTGTAAACTTTTTTTTTACATTTACTCTATGCGGACGTAGTCTCGGGCACAGCTTGTATTATATATGAGTGTGTACGTGCATGAATTCGAAATTCTGGCAAAGAGAACTTACTTTACGTTATATGCATTGAAAAAATTGTATAAATATTCTTCATTCCTGGCGGGGTTCTATCATCGTACCATTTTTATATTCTGATTTATAACAAATATTGACTTATATAAGCAATTTAAAATCCAGACGAATGCTAATGCGAATGCTAAACCTGGGTAATTTTTAATGTTAGAGATACTGAATATTCAATTGGGTTAACAACAAATTTTTCATGGTTATGTAGTTTTGAAAATCACTAATTTCTTTGTGCATTTATAATAACGACAACTGACAAAATGTATAACACAATTTGAGTCAATGTGCTCTACTGTAAAGCTTTGTATAACGAAGCCGTGCTATTAGGGTGCGCATGCGCACACCGGACGTGTATGAAGGTTTTAATCAAAAACCGTACGTACAGTTCTCGTAACGTGCTATTTTTGAATTATTGTCAACATTCGTTCTTCGTGGTTCAGTAAATTACTTCCCAAATATTAGTTCTCTCTTTATAGCATCCTCCGAAGTAAAATAAATATAACTTCATTTAATTTATTTTAAGGGTTTTTTTTTCAAATTACTTTGAAATTAATGTAAAGTTTCTTTTATAAAGTTATTTCTTAGTTATTATTATCAGTTATTACTTTAAAAATGTTTATCATTGAGTTTCTCCATTAGCGATAAACAGTTAGTTTAAGTGTTCGTGTGGAGTAATCGTAAATAAACGAGTTTAGTTTATCTCTACTTTCGTTTTGAGACCTTAAATAGGTTTATCGCATGATAATTAGCAAATTAAAACTTGGAACTAATAAATGAAGTGGGTTAATTCCCACGAAGTAGGTAAATAAAGTCGTAGTGGTCGACTATGTTGAAAAATTAAATGTCGACATAATGTCACCTGGTACTAATGTAACGAAAATAATCAACTAGTTTTTAGAATTTCAATTCAATACTGGACAAAGGCAATTGAACACTAAATTAATGTTTTTAGAGATAATAATTTAGTTTGTCTTCTAGAAGAGCCAATCACCCGGGAGATCGTTCTTGTGTTTAGGAAAATCTTATTTGCCGAAAACGAAAAGAGTTACACTTATCTGAAATTAGTTTTACTCGTATTAAACTTTTTGGAAAGATAATTAAAGATATATGAATGAATAAATAAAGGGAATTAAAGATAATTATTACATTACTCCTTACCAGACGTAAAATAGAGACGTACAGATAAAAGAAATTTTATAAAATTATGAGACACGTTTATCGTAGCGGTCTTTTACTAAAATATTTTTACTACGGTACCTAATATCTATACGGTAATATATCTAATATATATTTGGTTGAATCATTTATTGTATGTTTATTGGTAATTTTGATTATTACTACTTCATAAGTAAATATAATTAGTAATATTTGTAGAATTCTTGTCCTTTTTGAAGATACTTTCTATTAAAAATTATAGATATAAAAAAATAAACAAAATTATTTTCATAGCCTACCTTACAAACTTTATTATGCTAGTTATAACAATGCATTTTATTTCAATAACATAATATAGAGTAATTGTTAACGTATTAAATACATCTCTTACCATGACTAAATATTACACATTCAAGGAAACAAAGGTCGAAAATATTTCATTCAGTGACAGGTATTGATCCGGCAGTCAACACCGGCTTCCTGTTTGAACAAATATTTTGTAGCCGGCTAGCCACGACTCACACCGTCTTCGTAAACGATACAAAAAAATCAAAAAGACACATACTAAGGATTCCGTGGGTTGTCGAATTTCTGTATTTCATCACCCAGCGATACTCAGTTTACGGTTGATAATTTTAAAATATTAATTCAGGACTTTAAATGTGGCCTTCTATTTGTAGCAAGATTAGACAGTTGGTAGAAACTTCCTACTATTTTAGAACAAAGAATTAACATATTCGAATTCAGCGTTGTGTTAGATGGGTAATAATAGTTTTAAAGTGTATGTGCGTATTTGTATTTCTTTGATACACTCTTTAGCCTAAATGTTGTGTTGGATTTCAACATATGAAATATAGTTAGATTCGCTTTAATCTTACGAACGATGTAACATTTATATATTACTTCTGTTATAAATAATACACGTTTAGCAGTTGTGATTTTCATTTTTCTTTATTAATAATCCCACTTGTATTGTTATTTGTTTTTTTTTAATGATTCTTATACACATTTCATATTTAGTTATACATCTATAATGTATGTATGAGCTGTTTAATATTAATATATGAGCTGTTTTTTTAATTCTTCGTTGAGACAGTATTGCTTCGTGCAAATATTCGATAAATTATTTATTATAACGTTTTCTATTACGCTGACGGATAAATCATTCATTTTCGTGGGCCACAAATGCCACGACATTGCATACGTGTTTTCTTATCTGATCACATTACAGTAATTTAATAAGGAATATAAACCAGTTTCTTCACACTCGTTGAATAAAAAACGGATATAAGAATACAAATTCATGTATACATAATATTATAAATTAATCTGCGGTTACATAACTTAATTTATTAAATTTATATTAAAAAGATTTTTTTTCCTACTGTAAAGATTAATGTAAACAACATTTTATTCAATTGAAATCAATAACATAAATGTTAACGAGTGTGGAAATCGTAAGGAAGTCCTCAAAGGGTTATCGTGTTGCTCTTATCTGGCATAAGAAATAGTAATTTATGTTTTTTAAACTAAATCTTTTGTACACTAATAGATAATTATATATATTACTGACATAATATCTTAGGAAGACAATATATCTATGAAATAACATCTAATAATAATTACTAGTGAAGTAGTGTTTGTCTAGTGCTCGAAATTACGTAAATACTATATGGAATTTATATCAGTCGTCGGTCGTTACTCATTTATTTAAAATAAGTACGGTTCAACAGGTCTCTTGTAAAAAAAACTTGTGGTTAAATGTTGACTCACATATTTACTTAGATATTCTATTGTAAATTAAAAGTTATTATTTTAATTTTTACTAACGTTTGAGTTGTGGCTTATTTTCATTATTTATGTAGCCACTAGTTTTATAACTTTCTTTAATTAAATAACTTTTATAATAATTTTTAAAATTCTTGTCTCTGTATAAACTATTAGTAGATTTTTAGTGTTTTCTTTATATAACATTAAACTTTCGTTTAACTACTTGATTATTCTAGTTTACTATCTAAGCTAAAGTTAATAAAAATACTATTTAGAATTGCGTTCTAAACAGATCGACATAATCTCTAAATCTCAAAAATAAGCTCACGACTTCATATCTCTAAATATTCATAATCGGAACCATAAATGATTTCAATGAATATGATACGGTGTAGAGCTAAAGATTCTTTATAAGAATTTGTTGATATTTTTTTTATGTTTGTCACATCTGTATTGTATTTTCAACATCGCGTCGATGGTTATCTAAGTTTATTCAAGTTTATTATAACATTACTGGCGACTAATCCCAACAAAGAATAACATTTTTTGTTGTACGTAACCTTATGAAGTACTTGATTTTAGGGTGCACTAAAGTTTTTTTTTCTCAATGCAACATTCAATAATGTTTTTATTTCTATTATTTTCAGGTAAAAATCTTGGGAGTCTTTTCAAGATTAACATCCGATCACAAGGGCGTGGCTAATACATTACGTAGACTGGTGTTTATTTAAAAAAAATGTACACGATAATCTTTAAAAATGTAGTTTGTGATTTCGATAAGCCTCTATATTTTATTATTTTATTTTAAGATAAAAGGTGATCTTAAAACTAACAAAAGAACAAATATAGAAATAATAATATATGTAAATAAGTCCATTTAAAATTTCACACAGGTATAAAATATAAAAAATATATAACAGACATAAAAAAATATACTTTAAAGGAAAATATATCTGCCTTGAGAGAGGTCTGGATTGAGAGACCAAAATTATTGAAGTGAAAACTTCTTTAGGCCCGTTGAGTGGTACTTTTTTCTTTTTTTTTATATTATAGGAGGCAAACGAACAGATCGGTCACCTGATGTTAAGTGATCACCACCGTCCATAGACACTTGCAAACACCAGGGAAGTCGCAAGTGCGTTGCCAGCCTGTGGGGGGAGAGGAAAGAAAGAAGGAAGGGGAGGGTAGGTAGGTCTCCGGCGCTCTCACTGACCGAACGAAACGCAACAATGCAAGCACTGTTACTTCACGTAGGTTAGCACTGTTACTTCACGTCGGTTAGCACTGTTACTTCACGTCGGTTAGCACTGTTACTTCACGTCAGTTAGCACTGTTACTTCACGTCGGTTAGCACTGTTACTTCACGTCGGTTTTTTGGCATGAGATAAATTTATAATTTCGCGTTATGGCATGCTAGTAAGCATAACCGTGCGTATAACGCTTACGGCAGACTAGCGGCGCGAAGTATAACAGCGTGTGTACATCTATTATTGATATTTTGTGTTGAGTTTCTACAGCCTATCATATATTTGATTATATAATAAACTGGATAAAACTGTATATAATTATTATTCGGAGTGCCAATAGAAGTGATAATGATAATAATTTCAATTTACAAATTATAAAATTTAAATAATTGACACTATAATTAATTTAAAGATGCAAAAGAGAACACGATTATTCCATTGTTTGGAGTTTTCACTTCTGTCGGCAGTTCTTATGATTGTCTCGACGTCTTCCATTCTATAGTAGTTTTCGCTCGCGGCTTCGCCCACGTACGTGTAGGTCGGAGCTATTCTTCGGTTACAGTACCTTTTTAGTGGACGAAATTTTTTTTTTTTTTTCTCTCGAACTGACTACGCTATTGACCCGGCAGGGTCTTTACAGCTTCACCGGACTACTTTAATGGACGAAAGGTATGGCTTTTCTGTACTGCTATGAACGTCTATAGTATCTATTCAGTAATTATAGATACCGTAAACGTGTGTATGTGTATTCGTGCACGTGGAGTAGTCCTGGTTAGGGTTGCCACTGTTTATTTGAACAAATGAAGTATATTGCTTGTTAAAAATAATAAAATAAATAAATTATGTTAAGATCAGTTCGTTCTATAATAACTGTGGAGATATTTGGAGTGGAGACTAAGGAGTAGTGAGTTAAGCTGGTTTTAATGTCTGAATCAAAAATACTTAATTTATAATTTAGGCCCTGAGAAGGCGCTTATGAACGTTAAAACTACCACCGGTTCATAAACATCCCAGACATCGAGAAGAACCGGTAAGAAACTCGATCAGGGTTATCTTTTCACCGTACACTTTTTTACAAACATAGAAAGTTACGTTCGTTTTTAATGAATACACAGAGAAGGGCGTAACTTTCAGCGCTCACGATCGTTGACATATTGATCCACCCTATAATGACTTTAGACGTTAAAATTCAGCGCGTCACCAACCCGAGCGCGCTTGATGTCGAGTATAGCCGAGTAAACCCGATTCAGCGACACTGAACAGAACGTATCGATTTACTTTCATTTACAAGTTCTTACTTCAATAATAAAATACAAGTGACAACCCTAGTAATGGTATAAAGAAAATAAACCCGGCGCGGGGGTCCGATGTAAACAAAACGATAAGTCGACGACGGACGCATCCCAACAATTCATATAAATAATACTGGAAGAATAACAAAGAATTATCAAACTGAATTCTATCTCATACGGTTCGATGTCCGGACTAAAAGCGTTACACAATACGAAACTAGTTACAATTCATCTTTACACTTTGAAGCAATGATGGCTTAATTGATAGCGAGTTCGGACATAACGTCTATGGACGTAGCGTCGGATCCTTACAAGTGATTCTGAGTTACCGGTGAAGGAAAACACTGAGTAAACTTAAACCAGTGGGTCAGTCTTAAAGTTTGATGATGATTTTTATTCCCGAAAACACCATCTCATTGCATGTTTTTTTATTTAGCAAATAGATGCAGTGTCCAAACACATTACTCCTATGACGTCATGGCTTCAAAACAGTCATTTGAATAATATTGCTTAGCATAGGGCTGTCGATATATATTTTTTATTATCCATATTTTTTACTTCATTTTTAACATACAAACACATGATACCATCCTTTTTTTGCAAACATTTCACAGCTGGTTAATGGTAATGGTAATTAATGGTTAATGGTAAAAATGTTCTTTCATTTTTTTAATACATGATATTACTTACTCTCTTCTCAAAATAATTTGTCACGATTTTATTTCGTTCAAGGATTAGCGTATTAAAATTATTTACAAAAGTACAACTATGGCAACCCTATCGTGTATAACGTGTACGATGTAGGTAAGAAGTGCATCGTCGTATGAAAATCCGGAAGGCTTTGAAGTGGCCACTACACGAGCCATTGTGCTCACCTCCTCTAGTAACCGGGTCACGGATATCTAAGAAGTGACCTTAGGCTTACGGCACAGTGAACACGCGGACGTGATTAAGGTAAAACTGATCATCCGAAAGCAGGAAACTATTTTATACAAATGACCTATAACCCTATATAGCGGATAATCAGCTATTTTAATATAACTGTATAACAGTGAAGTGATTTATTTATCACTCAATGTTATTTCACTGGTGATTAGTTAAAACCTACTATATTTATTAAAAGAAATGATTTACTCAACGGATCTTTTACACGAACCCTGTTTTCAACTTCTTGATATTTAATTGTTATTAAATAGCAGTGAAAGTGAAAATAGCAGTTATTATTTTCTTATCACTGCTATATCATTGTTGATAAATTAAAACCTACTATGTATATTAATGAAAAGAAATTAATTACTCAATAGATTCAATTTCTAGTAATACTACACAACACATATGATATTAAACATAATAGGGACATAAATCGATAACTATCATATTGCGACAAATTTATTGTTTATTATTTTTATTACATGGTACAGTCATACATAAAATGTTCCATGCTTGAACAAAGAGTTACAAATGTGTGGGAGAAATATGATTTGTTTTTATTGTTATTTAAAGGGTTAGTGGCTTATTATTGAAAATGTTTACAATAATCAGCAGTTAATAGTTAATAGCGAGCTGTTTTCTAATCGCTTGTGGTTAGTTGCGCAATAATTTATATATATTGCTTATATAATAAAATATAACCGTGCACACAGTGTAGATACAAATAAAATATTATACCTAAATGGCATTACATTTGTTTGAACTTCGAACAGTGCCTCCATGATATCAAAATAGTATGTTTTATTTATTTAGACCACTATATAGTGTATACATATATATATTTCGAATTTAATAATTCTGTTAAAAACAGCTATGAAAAAAAACCTCGATTTTAAAACATTCTTCATTGTTGCTCCGCTCCTATTGGTCTTAGCTGATATATAAGCCTATGACATTCAGAAATAACGTGGCATTCTATTGGTAAAAGAATTTTCAAAATCGGTTTAGTACTTCCTGGGATTACAACGTCACAAACTCACAAACTTTACCTCTTTATAATATTAGTATAGATTCCTAAACACCTGTAACAACTTTATTTGTCAAAAATCTAACAAGTTATGACACGTTAGATTTACATTATTATATGTGTAGATAGATGGTGGAACTGGTTAGTTTATGCTGATGAATTTTGACATTTGAAAATCATATGTTCTTTTTTGTAATCCACCTTTGTCTAGGCATATTCATACTGAAGAATGTATGGTCAGAAACATTAGGAATTAATTTTCGCGGGATCCTAGTCTGTCACGTAGTGGTGGATATTATATTTTATTCATAATCTTGTGTTATGTGACTCTATATTTTGTAATCTTGGTGGTTTTTTTTTTTTCGAACTGACTACGCTATTGACCAAGCAAGGTCTTAACAGCTTCACCGGACTAGTAAGGCGAGCGCTTAAGGCACTCAGCCGCTCTTCTTAGTGGTGATTTACGTGATGTATATCGGTTATTGTGCACAAGTGATGTGGGTGGAAAATAATACCACGGAGCATGAAGTCTGAGATGTCATAGGAACTCCTTGGAAATTTCTAACAAGAGAGCCACATTTATTACCTACTCGACAATGGCAATAATAATCTTCTACTACACGATTGGTTGTTAAAAATAAAATAAAAAAAAAAAACAACTAAAAAATACTTTGATAAAGATTCTGTCAAAAATACAGATCCATAAAAATCAGTATTATTGTTAGAATTTTGAAATTGGAATGAAAATATTAATGACTAGCCGACCCGTGCCCACTTCGTTGGGCGGTAATACGTAAGCGTGGAATGGTTATTTTGCGCTAAAACGCAGCGGAAGCTCTGAAAAGAAAAAAAATACCCCAATTTTGCAACATTGTTCATTGCTGCTCCGCTCCTATGGGTCTTAGCGTGATGATATATAGCCTATAACCTTCCCTGATAAATGAGCTATATAACACTGAAAGAATTTTCCAAATCGGACCAGTAGTTCCTGAGATTACCCCTTACAACGCCACAAACTCTACCTCTTTATAATATTAGTATCGATTATTAGTACAGATTATAGATAATATAATTAGTTAATAGCTTCTGCCCGTGACTTCGTACGCGTGGAATGGTTATTTTGCGCTAAGACGCAGCGGAAGCTCTGAAAAGGAAAACATACCCCGATTTTGCAACATTCTTTATTGCTGCTCTGCTCCTATGTGTCTTAGCGTAATGATATATAGCCTATAACCTTCCCTGATAAATGAACTATATAACACTAAAAGAATTCCAAATCGGACCAGTAGTTCCTGAGATTACCCCTTACAACGTCACAAACTCACAAAATCTACCTCTTTATAATATTAGTATAGATAACTTTGCCAAAGTTTATACTTTTGCATAGGAGTATTAATGATATCCAGATATTCAGATTGATTACTGTAATTAATTAATACAATGCCACATGCTTGCGATTCTGAGCACCATTAAAATTATCCTTCGTCAATACAGCAATTTTTATTATAAGTAATATTAAAAACAACTCCCTTTTCTCGGTTTACATTAATATAAAACCTGTTCTTATTTCTAAATATAACTAACAAAGTATACAGTTAGATTATAAACTTGAAATAGATAACAGGAAATGTAATGACTTTTACCTGTTTTACTCAAGAAGGTTTGAATCCTATAAACTTACAATAAAAAAAGTTTATGTGCTAAGTATGTGAAATAGCCTGTAAAAGTGCACGCTCGGGAATATTGCCGGGATCTTGGAATTTCATGTAGGAGTTTTTATATTTTATTTACAATCTTGTCATTTGGCTTTATATTTTGTAATATTGGTGGTATTTTACGTAATATAGTTTGGTTATTGTGCATAATTTAAGTGGAATTCTGGCTTGCCACAAAAAACCCTGGAAAGTTCTAACAAAACGGTCAGCATCTTATTATCTCTTAGTTCATTGAAATTATCGCAAGAAACTTAGTAATATCATTCTCGACAATGACATTTATAATAATTTATTAGAAGATTGGTTGCTAGAGATAAAAAAGTGCACGCTCGCTTTTTTATTTGTTATGAACACGGCTTTAGGTAGCTTTATCTTTGGCTGGTTCATAAAAAACATATATTATATATGCTTCGGTTTCGAAGTTTGCATTTAAAATTTGTGTTTTTTATTTATAATAAATTTACAGAAGGTTATCATTGATATTAAAGAAATTTAATAGACACTTTAGGTATTAATATTCATTTAATTTCTATCGACACTTATTTTATGAAATTATTACTGACAATAATTTTAATAATAAAATTTCATTTAAATAATATATGTCTTGTTTGGCGTTCCTTTATGTCATTTACAGTACCATGGTTTCTTTACTACCTTCACATATGGTATGCATAGAGATTGTTTTCAAAACATAATTTTGATAATTGTATGGTTGTAATAACTTATTTTTGAAATTATTACTGACAATAATTTTAATAATAAAATTTCATTTAAATAATATATGTCTTGTTTGGCGTTCCTTTATGTCATTTACAGTACCATGGTTTCTTTACTACCTTCACATATGGTATGCATAGAGATTGTTTTCAAAACATAATTTTGATAATTGTATGGTTGTAATAAAGATTTCACCAACTCGATGTATTGTAATAAGTATAGACAATAAATTATTAAGAATAATATAAACGTTAGGGACGCCCGTATTCGACACTAAAAAAAACTCACAGGCCTGGCCCTACACGGCACACCCTTCCAATTTTACTATTGTTAAATCAGTAAATTCTTCGGGGTTTAGTGAGGGATATGTCAATTCACAAGATCATTATCGAAGTCACAGACCGGGCATGACCAGACGAAAATAATCTGACACTGCTTGAACATACGCGCAAATCTATTAAAAAGTTCAGACACGATAGAAGTGAAACTTACTATTCTGATTCATTTTTAATAGAATGGACTATGACAACATACTATGCATGTGGTAGACACTAGTTTTCGGCATTATTTTGTAATATTTTAATATATATTAACAAAGTTACTAATACACAACAGAGAATATTTTTGAAAAGTGATAGTATAGAGCGATAGATAGTGAACGTTTTTCTCTCTCTCTCTGTATATATTTCGAGTATATTAAACAATTAGTATCTCATTCTCTCACAGCCTAACACCTAAATTTACATTTATAGCTATTTCTTTTCCTTACACATTTTCTTCGTTTCTTAATATACAATTCACAGCGTCCCAAAAAAAGTTCCTTCTATAAAATTATAGTGTCTGTTTGTATTATCAAAATAACAGCTTTTTACTAAATGGATATTAAAGTATATACAAAAGAAGACTGAAGAAGATATGTATGGATTGTGTGAAGAGTCTACATATGACAGGGGAGAGTGGAAAAGGAAAACTGTTGTGCCGACCCTACTAGGTGGGATAAAGTAAGAAAAACAAGTGAATTAGAGGGTTAAAATAACGGAATCCGACGATTACTTTCGCTTGCCCCGTTCGCATTTACTCAGGTTTAACAGTATAGGGATGGGGTAATAGGTAATACCTTAAATAAACGCGTGTCACCTCCCTAACTCTCACGTTCACGCCATGCATATGATTTGTGTTAATTACTACGTGATTATACATTCATGACACGTATATGGTACATTCTTCGCGTGATAGAAACGTGTATGTTCCCAAGGAATAATAAGTGGTTCGTTCAATCTACGCAGGCGTATTACTAAGGTAAGCTGTAGTCCTTATGCCTTTAGTTCCTGGAAAAATCTAACATGTAGGGTCTGCCATTTTGTTACGATTTTGAAGTTCCAAAAAAATCTACGAAAAAATGTATCATTTATCTCGTCAAATGAAGATTCGTTTACAAAATAAAGAACGCTCTAACTTAATGCCGTAATATCATTCTCGACAATGACATTTATAATAATTTATTAGAAGATTGGTTGCTAGAGATAAAAAAGTGCACGCTCGCTTTTTTATTTGTTATGAACACGGCTTTAGGTAGCTTTATCTTTGGCTGGTTCATAAAAAACATATATTATATATGCTTCGGTTTCGAAGTTTGCATTTAAAATTTGTGTTTTTTATTTATAATAAATTTACAGAAGGTTATCATTGATATTAAAGAAATTTAATAGACACTTTAGGTATTAATATTCATTTAATTTCTATCGACACTTATTTTATGAAATTATTACTGACAATAATTTTAATAATAAAATTTCATTTAAATAATATATGTCTTGTTTGGCGTTCCTTTATGTCATTTACAGTACCATGGTTTCTTTACTACCTTCACATATGGTATGCATAGAGATTGTTTTCAAAACATAATTTTGATAATTGTATGGTTGTAATAACTTATTTTTGAAATTATTACTGACAATAATTTTAATAATAAAATTTCATTTAAATAATATATGTCTTGTTTGGCGTTCCTTTATGTCATTTACAGTACCATGGTTTCTTTACTACCTTCACATATGGTATGCATAGAGATTGTTTTCAAAACATAATTTTGATAATTGTATGGTTGTAATAACTTATTTTTGAAATTATTACTGACAATAATTTTAATAATAAAATTTCATTTAAATAATATATGTCTTGTTTGGCGTTCCTTTATGTCATTTACAGTACCATGGTTTCTTTACTACCTTCACATATGGTATGCATAGAGATTGTTTTCAAAACATAATTTTGATAATTGTATGGTTGTAATAACTTATTTTTGAAATTATTACTGACAATAATTTTAATAATAAAATTTCATTTAAATAATATATGTCTTGTTTGGCGTTCCTTTATGTCATTTACAGTACCATGGTTTCTTTACTACCTTCACATATGGTATGCATAGAGATTGTTTTCAAAACATAATTTTGATAATTGTATGGTTGTAATAACTTATTTTTGAAATTATTACTGACAATAATTTTAATAATAAAATTTCATTTAAATAATATATGTCTTGTTTGGCGTTCCTTTATGTCATTTACAGTACCATGGTTTCTTTACTACCTTCACATATGGTATGCATAGAGATTGTTTTCAAAACATAATTTTGATAATTGTATGGTTGTAATAACTTATTTTTGAAATTATTACTGACAATAATTTTAATAATAAAATTTCATTTAAATAATATATGTCTTGTTTGGCGTTCCTTTATGTCATTTACAGTACAATGGTTTCTTTACTACCTTCACATATGGTATGCATAGAGATTGTTTTCAAAACATAATTTTGATAATTGTATGGTTGTAATAAAGATTTCACCAACTCGATGTATTGTAATAAGTATAGACAATAAATTATTAAGAATAATATAAACGTTAGGGACGCCCGTATTCGACACTAAAAAAAACTCACAGGCCTGGCCCTACACGGCACACCCTTCCAATTTTACTATTGTTAAATCAGTAAATTCTTCGGGGTTTAGTGAGGGATATGTCAATTCACAAGATCATTATCGAAGTCACAGACCGGGCATGACCAGACGAAAATAATCTGACACTGCTTGAACATACGCGCAAATCTATTAAAAAGTTCAGACACGATAGAAGTGAAACTTACTATTCTGATTCATTTTTAATAGAATGGACTATGACAACATACTATGCATGTGGTAGACACTAGTTTTCGGCATTATTTTGTAATATTTTAATATATATTAACAAAGTTACTAATACACAACAGAGAATATTTTTGAAAAGTGATAGTATAGAGCGATAGATAGTGAACGTTTTTCTCTCTCTCTCTGTATATATTTCGAGTATATTAAACAATTAGTATCTCATTCTCTCACAGCCTAACACCTAAATTTACATTTATAGCTATTTCTTTTCCTTACACATTTTCTTCGTTTCTTAATATACAATTCACAGCGTCCCAAAAAAAGTTCCTTCTATAAAATTATAGTGTCTGTTTGTATTATCAAAATAACAGCTTTTTACTAAATGGATATTAAAGTATATACAAAAGAAGACTGAAGAAGATATGTATGGATTGTGTGAAGAGTCTACATATGACAGGGGAGAGTGGAAAAGGAAAACTGTTGTGCCGACCCTACTAGGTGGGATAAAGTAAGAAAAACAAGTGAATTAGAGGGTTAAAATAACGGAATCCGACGATTACTTTCGCTTGCCCCGTTCGCATTTACTCAGGTTTAACAGTATAGGGATGGGGTAATAGGTAATACCTTAAATAAACGCGTGTCACCTCCCTAACTCTCACGTTCACGCCATGCATATGATTTGTGTTAATTACTACGTGATTATACATTCATGACACGTATATGGTACATTCTTCGCGTGATAGAAACGTGTATGTTCCCAAGGAATAATAAGTGGTTCGTTCAATCTACGCAGGCGTATTACTAAGGTAAGCTGTAGTCCTTATGCCTTTAGTTCCTGGAAAAATCTAACATGTAGGGTCTGCCATTTTGTTACGATTTTGAAGTTCCAAAAAAATCTACGAAAAAATGTATCATTTATCTCGTCAAATGAAGATTCGTTTACAAAATAAAGAACGCTCTAACTTAATGCCTAGTCTCTTAATAGAAAGCAATGTAAATCTCTAGTAGTTTCGTATAACTATAATACAGAGATGTGACTTTTAATTTAGTCAACAAAATCCGTAAGAAATAACGACTTTACGATGCATAATGAATGGTATACATTCGGTAATATATATCTTTGTTTTCTCGTTGTTGTCTGTGGGAACAATGGACAATAAAAACATACTATTCTGTGTCAAAAGCTCTCAGACAGATATTCAATACAACGTTGCACCATTTTATTCAAGGTCAGTTGTTATAAACTGTTTCAATTCATTTTTTTAAGTACATAGAATGAAAACTATAGTCAAGCGAGATAAAATCCGTTACAATTAATAGATTTGTTTTAAATATGATACGATTAATTGATAGGCTTACATCACATTTGAAATAGTAAAGTTTAATTAGTTTGTTTTAATAACAATGGTGATAAAAAATATATAAAAAGTTACATCTAGGAAAATAAAATCCGTTAATATCGTTTTAGGAAATAATTAACTGATTTGTTTATATAAATCAATTAGTTGATAGGCTTGTATCGCTTTTGAAATTAAAGTAAAATAGGTTTGTTTTTGATTACAATTGCGATTAAAATTAAAAAAATAATTAAATAGTGATATATATTATTTACATACATAACTGGAAACTATCAAGGGAGATAAAATCCGTCACTATCGTTATAGGAAATAATTAATTGATTTGTTTTTGTATAAAAAATTAGTTGATAGACCTATAACGATTTTGATATTAAGCATTAATTGATTTGTTTTTGATAACAGTGGTAATTTAAATTTAAAAAAGTTATATATATTATTTTTTTAATGAAATATTAGCTGATTACAAACTTATAAGTACGGGTATTGTCTGTGTCGATCTCATAGTAGATTTTTTTTTCATGGTTAGCTTTCGAACATTAGTCCATTTGGTTATATTATATATTTTTAGGCTGTATGAAAGGATGACCTTTGCCAATTAAAAGTAAGATTAGGAAGGACAATACGAAATGGGTCAAAAAGTCTTTTTTTCTTGTATAGAAACAGTAACCACTGTTTTAGTGTGGTAAATCAGTATTAGACAGTGTGTTCCTTTATTATTTCTCTCCTAACTCAATGTACATATGGCATATTACCGACTACTTGTGGCGGTGTTATTCTTATTACAGATAGGGATATTTTTAAATATTATCTTAGCATCAAAGGACGGTCTTATATTTTTATTCTGGCAAGGTCTATGTTTATGCAGTCTTGTATCATTGCGAACAGTAAAATTTATTGTTTTCGCCCTCATTGTTAAATCTCAGTGCGTAATCCTATATACTTATAAAACTGCAAAAGTCATGCTTTTGTGACAGAGCAATTATAGCTTTTCCCAGTTGTGTCCAAAACGGCCATGTTGTCCATATGTTTACGTCGACATCAGTGTTCGTTTATTGCTCACACTAAAACCCGTGGTTGGTGCCTACTTATAAGTGATGGTTTGTTCTGGATTGTTGGGAGGTTTATTAAGTCGGCAATATTTATTTTTCGTATTAAAAACAGAAACTCTACAAGAGAATTAGGTAAAATTATGTAAATTACATAAGCATAGAATGGGGGAGGCCCGAAGGGAAAGAAGGACTTTAGTTCTATTGAGAGGGCGAGGGAGGAGTAGGCCATAAAAGACTACAATTTTGTTTACGTTCGGAGTCGTTCAAGTCTTACGTAACCAGATTTTTTGTAATTACTGACCGACCCCTCCCCCCTGGTCAGTGAAAATAAGCAATGCTATTACCCCTCCCATGCTTACGTAAACATTTATATAAGGATTTTTAAATCTGTTCTCGTAAAATAAATAAATATTGCTGAGTTAAACATCACCCCCCCCTCCCCCCATATAAGTAAATGTAAATAGACTTAATATATATATATTATATATCGGACGGAGTCGCGAGCACAGTTGGTTTTGATTTTTATTAGAAGGATTCGCACAAATCTCGTCCTTAAAATTAAGCTATGTAATTCTTTCATAATTTAAACGGGGCCATTCTTTTTGAATTAAAAAAAAATTAACAAATCATTTTATTATATCCAATGCGGCGCTTTTATACTGTCACGCGGTGATATAAAAAAGTAAATAAACATTTAAAAACATGTGGTACTCCAAAGCGGTTGGGACCATCCGTGAAAATGTTATTTTTATAACCGCAAATTATGGCGGTCCTCCGGCTTTGGTTGCCGATGGTTACTCGTGAAGGACATTTGTAAATAAACACTATCTTATATTATGTTGCAAAAGCGAAGTGTTTACGTTTAAGTCCCGCATTCGGAAAGTTTAAGTAAACCTATGTCCGTTTTCAAATTACAACTCATTAAATAAAAAACGATTAGACGCATTTCGGAAAAGGCGCAGGTAATCAAGTTGACAATTTTATCCAGTTTGTATTTTAAATCAAAAATCAAAATTAGAAAAAAACTTTTGCAATTGAGGCCCTGAGAAGGCGCTTATGAACGTCAAAGCTACCACCGGTTCCGACAACAACCCAGTCATCGAGAAGAAACGGCAAGAAATTCGATCTGGTTTATCTTTTCACTATACATACTTTTACAAACATAGATAGTTACCTTCCTTTTTGGTGGATGAGATGCACAGGGAGGTGCTGCATTTCCAGGCGTCACCATCGTTCACATATTGATAGTAGATTGATAACATAGTTAGTTGCACCCCTTTTTACTTTACGCTAGTGTAGGCTTAACGTGGTAAAAATTTATACTCATATCGTCTCTTACAATCAGGTGCGACTATAATCGAAATTCATAAAAATAAAACATATTTATGTTATGGAAAAACCCTGCCCTCTTTTACCCGGAAACTTGATAATTTATAAGCTGGTATTATTATAAGTAATTATAACACTGTATGACACTTCATAAATGTTGCCAACAGAAACTCTAAAATTTCTCTAAATGCATTAATAAATTCAATTCGTATTATAACATCGTAGATGCTTTTATTGCGCATTATTGTTTTCTAATGTTGTCCTAGTCGTGTCTAATAGCAATGTCCGTATGTTTATGTTATTGTATTAGTAATTTATATACATACAGCATGCAAGAGTTAAACGCATTGATACGTTAATATCTATATGACGAAAAAAACAAAAAGATTATTCGGGAAATCATTTAACACGCGTGCATGCAATTTCGTTCAGTTATACGTTTAATTTTTTATCGTTTTAAATGTCAAGTAGTTTAACCGACTGAATACCGTTTGTCGACAGGTTCGACTCCAAATGAATGTCAATGATGTTTTCGGAACACGCGTATATATACTAATTTAAACTGGCAACACTGATGATGTAGGAAAAACACTGTCAGGAAATTTGAATCTTATAAATGTTCTCGTGCTATCACTCTTTGTGGAATATATAGAGAACTGAAATTATCAATACGTCGTAAGATCGAGTAGTGATTACTTAGTACCTTCCCTCAGAAAGAGGTCTTTTACCCAACAGTGGGACTTATACTGAGTGAGTAAGTAGCTGATGTCAAACTAAGCTTAGGACAGCTCTGGGACTGTTGGGAAGCTGTTAATACAATGGATTGACGTTACTTGAAGATTGACTTAAAATTTTGGATATTTTTATCTCTTAGATTTTGGCAACAGTGCAATATTATTAAATCTAGATTACGATCACCATATATCAAGTGTAATGCGATTATATACAAGAAATTTATTCACATAAAAACTACTAAAAGAATTTTGATGAAACTTTACTATAACATAACTTATAAATCATAATAACATTTTTAGGTGGTAGAGCCACGCTGAAGTTATTACTGGTTTCAGCATGAATCGGTCGGCCGGGGTACTACCACCCTCTCGCAGAAAACCGACGTGAAGTAACAGTGCTTGCATTGTTGCGTTTCGTTCGGTCAGTGAGAGCGCCGGTTACCCAACTCCCCTCTTCCTCTCTTCCCCACTCCTTTCCCCCTAACACAGGCTGGCAACGCACTTGCGACTCCTCTGGTGTTGCAAGTGTTTATGGACGGTGGTGTTCACTTAACATCAGGTGACCCACCAGTTCGTTTGCCTCCTATATAAAAAAAACATAAGCTATACTTTAAAAAAGATATCGAATGTCTAATTTGGCCCAAAAATGTAACAATTGTTGTCAGGTATATTTGAAAAATACTGCTATATGAACGCTATCCCGTCGTGCGCTGCATAAGCCATCAGTTCCATAACGATAATGCATGATATCGTCATTTATAAAAGATAGAAACGCAGGCGAAGCCACGAGTAGTTAATAATATTCTATAAAGCGCAAAGTAACACCTATGTTAACACATGGAGGGATATTGAAAAAGATCGGGGCAGTCATAAGGATTATCGACAAACGTGAAAATTCAATACAATCGAATAACTGTGTTCTGTTTTAAATTTTCAAATTATTTATAGGTACCTAGTGTATTTTTTTTTAATTTCCTAACTTGTGAATTGACATTTATTAACATTATTCTGATTTTCACTTGTGTTGGCAGTTCGAATAATAATTATATACATTTTTGTACAGTCTATAGTTAAGGACCGGCGGATGTTGCCCCGTCTTGATAATTAAAAAAAAAGTGCATGCGTACAAAGTACACATGTCAGAAGTGAAACTTCTTTGGCGAACTAATTTATAAGTCTTGTTTATATTTATACAAATCTAAAACTTTCGAAAAATAGAAAAATTTAAAAAAAAATAGATGAAAAATCTGCGTTTACTGCAAATGACGTCACTTCCGTTGCATACCTGCGTGATGTTACATCTGTAAAAATGTTACCCTCATGCGCCTAAAGAAGTTTCACTTCAAAAACTTTGACAAATTATACACCTAAACCGTCCTCATGAATCACTTTATCTACTGGTGAAATCCACATTAAAATCCGTTCAGTACTTTTTTGAGTTTATCGCGAACTGCCAGACAGACAGACGCAGCAGAGGACTTTGTTTTATACTATGCAATAATGATATATGATAGGCAGCACAATCTTAATACAAAATATAATAATAATAAAAATAAAATAAAAATATAAAAGCCTTATATTTCGTGGAAACAAATTAACATTTTTTTTACATGGTTTAAATTCTTATTCTAACTTAAGTAACTTATGTTTCTAATTTTAAATGTAAATACTTGTATGTTATATTTCCAGAACCCCTTCTCGGGTGAAGGCCTCCTCCAGGAATCGCCATTGTTCTCTATTTTGGGCTTTGTCTATCCAGTGTTGACCAGCTAACTTGACTATCTCATCTTGCCATCTCATAATACAGAATATCAATATTAAATGTTCATGGGCTACTACGATTACGTGTCGCTCGTCTGACGCAAGCCGCGCAACCGCAATACGACGTGTCACGCTTACTACCATGTCATGACACGAAACTATAAATCTACTGCCAAAAATACCGCTCAACGCGCCCAAAGAAGTTCTCACTCCAACCGTCTCCAATCTAATAAATAGAAAACCGAAAAGATTATAAAAATTCAAGCACTCTCGGAAGTGCGAGCATAAATTGTCAAAAAAAAGTTCAAAGCGAAAAAAAATAATTTTCACTCAAATCTCACCCACTTACGTCGGGCGCCCTTATCGTGAAGTAGGGTAATCATATTATTTCACGGCAGGCACTCGACTTTCCATTTATATTTTCCCCTCATCATAAGCACTTGGCACCTTTACAAATCTCGATTCGAATGTACGGTTTACGAAGCGAAGTTTTTTTTTATTGTACCACAGTTAAGTGACTGCACTATGTCTGATGGTAAGTACATTAAATTAAAAGACAGTGGCGACAACTAAGAGACAAACTATCCATCATCTCCAGTTGCCGCTGTCATGCCGGCCTGCGTAAATGTCTCTTCACATTACGCTTGAAGGACCCAATGTCATAGAAAGGAGGGAACACACTGGTCGGGACTAGGTTAATGGGATTTAGTAAGCAGTTTCAATTAATATGCGAAATGTTCTCGAATACACTAGATAGTGATAACGGAAATTTTGTCGACCCCATGAATTGTCTGAAGAATATGTGTCTTTCAGTAGCAATAATATGTAGGGTGTATGAAAAGACGAAAGGTGTCTTGAGTCGTTTATGACCCACGAGTGTCCTAAAACTCAAGTGAAAGGTGTGTAAAACTATTGTATTGATCTGTGTGTGCTGGACTACAAAAGAAACTGATGAGACAAAATGTTATGTGGCAGAGATACGAATGTTAAGATGGATGTGTGGTGTAACTAAAATGAATAAGATGAGGAATCAGTACTCGTATATTAGAGGAAGTTTGAAAATACCACCAGTAATAGACAAGGAGTACTAGATTATAAGTTAGTATGGTATAGGCATGTTCATGAGGAGGGCTGAAACTTATGTAACCAAAAAAGTTTTAAGTATGGAGGTGGACGCATATAGGAATAGAAGAAGATCGAAAAAGTTTTGGATGGATTGTGTGAAGAAAATATGTATAAAAGGTGTGAATACTGAGGTGAGTTTTTGGCGGGATCTAAGTCTGTCATGTAGTGGATTTTATTTTTTATTCATAATCTTGTGTTACTTGACTCTATATTGTGTAAAATTGGTGGTGTTTTATGTAATATAGTTTGTTTATTGTGCATAAGTGAAGTGAATAGAAAATAATACTACGGACCATGAATTCTGAGATGCCACAAAAACTCCATGGAAAGTTCTAACAAGGGCTCCCTTCCATCTTGTTAGAATATTGAATTAATTACTCGACAATGGAAATTAACAAACTCTCTGGAACATAAAACAAAACATTGACACTGGCAAATGCTTCTGCGGAGCCAAAACAAGAAGAAGAAGAAGAATACTGAGATGACATCTGACAGGGGAGAGTGGAATAGAAATACATGTTGTACCGGACCTCTTTACTTGGAATAAAGTAAATAAATATGTTGCTGATGCCTGTCATGCATATATAATTTAAAAGCAGGAGTTTTTATATTTTATTCATAACCTTGTATTATTTGGATCTATATTTTGTAATATTGGTGGTGTTTTACGTAATATAGTTTGGTTATTGTGCACTAGTGAAGTGACTGGGAGATAAACTCCATGGAAAGTTTTAACGACACGTCCACCATCTTGAAATTCATTGAAATGATCGCTTATAACTTATTTATTACATTATCTATTCGACCTACCTAATACCATGGCAGTAATAAACAAGATTGTTTGCCAAAATAAGTGTAGTCCGGTGAAGCTGTAAATGCCCTGCAAGGCCAATAGCGTAGTAAGTTCGAGAAAATAAAATAAAAGCCAAAAAAAACAATACTGATCTAATTAGTTATTTTGCAGTTTTATGCATCCCTGGTATAGACAATAGATACATGAAGAAAGTTTTAATTTTCATAATAACCAAGTTAAATAAAATAACATTGTACCAACGCAGAGATGTCTAGAGATATGTTCAATGACTGTTTATTTATTAAAACAATGATAAACACCCGACCACCTGCGTTGAAATGGATTAGTTTGGAAATTAACTTGCCTCGACCACGAACAATGAGTCTCAAGATGGCCAGTAAAAAAATGTCATGTACGTTTTCTTACTATTGCCATAAAACTCATTATGTTCTCGCGTTTAAGAATTCATCTTATACATTCAACATATATACAGCAATAAGTTATTTTAGTTGTAACTTACTTGTTACCCGCAACTTTATCTGTTATTATTGTAACTAACCTTTTTATGTACAAAGGAAAAAACATAAAAAATTAAAGTTTCGTATAAACAACGCGTTAATCGTTCAGCTCTACTTCACATGCGCACCACACTATACTGCTGTTTACTCCACGATAAGAAAACACATATCTTTGTACCCGTGTAGTGCTTATAGTTTCTTGAAACTTTAATATTTTAAACGATGTCATCGCGATAATTCTTTTTTTTTTTTAGATAGAGACCAAGTGTCTAATAAGTAATCTAAATTTGATCAAAATCTATCGTGTTTGCGTGTAATGTACGCAGAACAGCAGACCTCTATCATTTAATTTATATATATTTGTAATAACGAACAAGGATATTCTTTACGATTGTTTAATATATGTCATCAGAGTACTTGTCTTGTCTCAATTAAATTCTATTATTATCCCAAAACGACGGAAACGATTTTAATGATAGTTTTTCTAACAAATAGCTAACTTTCAGAATATTGTATAGGTTGCATATAACTATACTTTTCCATAGGGATTGGGTAGTAATGATAAAGTTACAATTAAGAGGCAGTCGACAATGAATATAGACAAAAAAGCAGTTTCTACGAAATTCACATATAATTTATAAATAAAGTAATGGGTAAATTATGTGTCTTGATTCACTCAAACTGTTTTTATTATCATGAAAAGAACATGACAGTTGTTACTTTTGTCGTAATGTTTTCTGTTGTCTTATGTTATACTAGAATTTAATTGTATTATTATTGTTTTTTTTTTTTAAATATTGTAGCATTCTAAAAATTAAAATAACTTTAATATATTTATAAAATGATGTAACGATGAACCCTAACAACCACTTAACTCCGACACGAAACTATTACCGCTCCGGGCGCATTGTTTATCTATTATCTCGCACGCGGCAGCTCGACGGATTAGTACGACTTACATGTGAGTTATAATGGTATTACCCACAGCCGTACGTGTGAAAGAGAGATCGTAGGCAATTACACCGACCACCCGCGAGATCTCTCGCTCGCACAAAACATTATAGAATAGTTATTGTTGGGGTTAAATAATAATCAAGTTAATGAAGTCATCAAAAGAAACGTGGACACCGTGTGCGGCCTTGTAGTCGTTCGGGTCAGTGGTTATTATAATATTATGTCCCCTCGGTATAGTATAGGCAGTTAGCAGTTCTTTAAGCTCAATTAGTGTGTGGTAAACATACTTTATTTTGAATAATTACTACATTCCTTAAGTAGTAACTGTTAGATTATTCTGATGGCATTTGATTATAAACATATTAAATGTCGTCATCAACAACATATTAACTAGACACTTATTTTTATATTACATTACTCAAATATACTATTAGATTAAAATAAAATGACTGTTAAAATGACTTTAATGAAAAATAATGGTATTCGGGATGATGCAATAATGTTTTTTATCAATCAATCTTCTAGTGGATTATTACTGCCATTGTCGAGTAGATAATGACATTATAAGTTTCTTGCACATATTTCTATGTTCTAACAAAACGGTTCTTGTTCTTTTATTATATATATTTCAATTAGTAAATTATATATTTCAATTCTTGTTAAAAATTTGTAGGTAATGTTTGTGGTTGTTTGTTATTGGCGATAGACACGATAAACTGCACAGGCCCATGTGGTGGAGGTGCATTATGCTGATGTGACTCCCACAGTTCGTTAGGGGGAGTAACACCCATTTCCCCTTGAGGGGTTCACCCTCTTGACCCCTCAGGCCGCAGTTTGAGTCCCTTAGGATGGGACAACACCCGTTGGATTAGCAGATGTAGTGTCAATTAGACAGTCCCTGCTCCTCCGGCCAAAAGGTGTAAGAAAGGTACCATGGGGTTTTAGTCCGTGCGACTCGGGCATATCCATCCTCTGCTGTCCGGCGAGTTGGATATCCGTTAGGGATTTCCCCATGGAGAAAGAAAAAAAAGCGAGTGTTTGTGGTAAGTCAGAATCCATGCTCACTGATATTATTTGCCATTCACATCACTTGTGCACAATAACCAAACTATATTAGGTAAAGCAGCACCAATATTACAAAATATAGAGTCAGATGACACAGGATTATTAATGAAATATAAAATCCACTACTTAGCATTCCAAGACCAGCTAAAAACTCCATGCGATAATGTTACATATATGATTACTTTGAATTAAATTATCCCAGTAGTCCGGTGAAGCTGTTAAGACCTTGCTTGGTCAATAGCGTAGTCAGTTCGAGAAAAAAAAAAAAAATTAGCCCTATTTCAAATTGTATTAATTCTGGCGTTCCTAGGTTATCTTTTACATTAGAAACTTTTTGAAACTAAAATAGTCTGAAATGCATTATTCTAAAGATACACTATTATTAATCCATTTACATACAAAAATATATTTTAATTATTTATTTGCAAATATAACTCATAGTCAAAATACTTAGCTAAATATTTTACAGATGGCAGTGTTGTAAATTTATTTGTATTATGAAAAGCATTGGTCGTATAATCGTATTTATTCTCTATCTATCTATCTCTATATTATAAAATTTAAATTTTAAAATACAATGATCAATTTTAAGTCTAATATTCAGCAGTTTTTTTTATTTATCTTAAAGTTTAAAGAAGACGAAAATTATTTTCAGCTAGTATTCAGAGTTTACTTTGATTGTGCTAACCATGCACCTCTTGAAAAAAGTGTGCCAATAACAGTTATTTCGTTATAAATCGCGGGATGTTCACTTATCAGTCGTTCTCCGCGGTGGTTTACATAGGATTAATAAGAAGTATTAACATAAACTTATCGTGTGATATTAACCGTCTATCACGATAAGTGGTCGATGTCATGAACGATTACAATAAATCATTGCTTTCAACGAGGCAATTGAAGGAGCTTCCGCTGCCGGAAGACTTGACGGTCCGCGACCGCGAGCGGATCGTGTGTTCCGGTCGATTCGCATTTCCTCTTAGTAGTGGACAGAATCGCTCTCTGTGTAGACATATAGAATGATAGTAGTATCATTCTGTCTCTTTTTTATACATCCATACATATAATAAAAGAGTAAATCTAACATGTCCGTACTTTTTAGTTTTTTAGAAAAAAAAAATGTTGCAAGTGTCTAGTTATAAAAAATAAAATACATTTCAAACATTTTAATAAATGTCTGTCTGTTTGTATGAAAACGCATCACTGCTAAAGCACTGGGTTCATGACAAAACATTTGAAAATGATAAAGCATGTATTCGAGTAATATTTAGTCTTCGTTTCATTAAAATCAGTTGGGTCTATCAAAAGTTACTGTAATTTTAATGACGACGCGACTTAAGTACGAGAGAAAAGTAGATAATAATTAGACTTAATACATCCCTATGCCTTTATTAGTCGCTGTTTTGTACATCAGGTTGAGCTATTTTGCAATATATTAGCTCGAGTCCTTGCAATTAATCCTATTAATATTATAAATAACAAAGTTAATCTTAAGTAGGAATGGACGGATATAAGAGTAGAGGAAGATTGATAATGGTATGGATGGAATCCGTAAATAAGGATATGTCTATAAAAGGTGTGAATACTGATATAATAGTTGACAGAGTAGAGTGGACGTGGACAATAAGTTGTGCTGAGTTTTGTCTAGATGGGGTAAAGATAAGAAGGCGATTAATAATAGCAATATACTGGACTCAGTAAGAGACCGACATTTTTTTATTTTTTTTTCGTAACACGGTAATATGACTTTATTGTGCCTGATGGTGAGCACAGTATAATCTAAAAACAATGGCGACTAACGAGAGACACACTATCCCTCACCGGTCGCCGCTGTCATGCCGGCCTGCATAAATGTCTCTTCACGTTACGCTTGAAGGACCCCATATTATAGGAAGGAGGGAACACACTGGCCGGGAGATTGTTCCACAGGTTCACGGTACGGCAAAGATAAGAAGTTGCGAACTTTTTAATTTAGCCCAGATAGGATTTACCGTAAAACTATAGCTCCGAAGCCCAACGCGCGTGGTTCGGATATGAAAAGGAGAGGAAGGTATTAAATTAAATAGCTCTTCAGAACACACGCCATGATAAAGACGGTAGAACACGCTCAGTGAGGCAATGTCTCTGCGCAACTGAAGCGGCTCTATCTTCTATATATTATTTAAATACTAGAAACAGTAACAGATGGCATGCCATGTATCAGGTTAACTAAGACGAGTATTCGTTTTTTAGGTAGTAGTGTTAGGTTATATAACAAATCCCACAGTACATTACCGATTTTCCGGATAGTGAGTTCAAGCACCATGTCAAGCTGGTTTTAATCTCTAAAAGCTGTTAAAGGGTATATAGGGTGAACGATGGTGACATCTGGAAATGACGCCCCACTCTGTGCATCCTGAAAACGAATATAACTATTTATTTTTGTAGAATTATATATCATGAACTGATAAACCAGATGGAGTATATTGTCGATTCTTCTTTACTGGGTTGTTTTTCCAAACCTGTGGTAGCGTAGATGTTCATAAGCGCCTTCTCAGCGCCTAAATTGAATAAAGTATTGTTGATTCGATTTGAATTTGAACGGGGTTTGCATCTGTGTTGCATACAGTTCATTTTACTCACGCCTGCAATTGCTTCTCTTATATGTTATTTTAAGTATCCTACTAATTTTATTTTATTTATTTCCCCTATACTAGTGGTCGCCTAGTGGTCGAAATTCGACCATAATTCATTTTTACATTGAATATGACCAACTAATAATTGTTTCAGTGGTTTCATAATTTTAATAAAGATAAATTATTTATCAATTAATTATTCATGTATATTATGAATTAAGCCATGTAAGGTATGGAACGTAAATCATGTTGAAAATATTGAATGTAGGATGAAAAATGGTAATTGGAACGCAAGAGTAAAATGAAGGATGTTATTTATTTACATGTGTGTATATGTTGTGTGTCATTCAAACAGTAGTGTGAGTATGTTTTAATTAATTTAATATGATTTTAATGCATTTTATATTTAAAAATATAGCTTTGTGCACTTATCTTCCATATAAACTTTAACTATGCTAAATTTTAAGTTCATCCGTTCGTGCAATTCGCATAAAGAAGGATACAATTTTATGGCTTCACCTGTAAGATACATTATATAGATACAAGATATAAGATACATTATGCACTCTATTATTTTTACATTACTTATGTTCGCTATATATATTATATTTTATAATTTTAATTGATAATATTTAATTTTAAGCACCGTAACTTGCATTAGGTTCCAGCTGAAAATCAGCGCTAAGTGTTTGTCATAGCGTGTGCTGAGCTAGACACCGCTGCATAATGCGATATTCACATTTTTATCCACTCTTATATACTTGTGTATTATGTTGCATTATGAATGTTTGGGATGTAAGGGGTGTCGAGTAACATAATAAGACTTGAGACACCCAAGCCGACCTCACCTGCACGTGGTGCACCCTGCTGAATAACGAACGAATCAATGGCGATAGCGGGGTGGTAGGGTTTCACAGCCTGACTGGGTCGCAACCAACATGTATATGGCGAAAAAGCCCGTAATAGTGATTCGCTTCTGCGGGTCGCGTTAAGGATCATTCTGTGCATTTAGCATTTATATGGCTTTTTGCAGGCCGTCATGATGGTGGCGATCGGAAATGAATAGTGGTCGTCATTATTTTTGGATTGTACTGTGCGTACTATCAGGCATAATGCAGTCATATTACCGTGCTACAAAAAAAAACTTTTATTTCTTCAACAAAAGAGAGCAGAGTCGCGTGTGAATTTAACCCCATAGAGACCTTAAAATTCATCACACCGTAAACTTGCAAATCTCTCACCAAATTAAACGAACCAAACTTCGATATGGCCATCGACATCAACAAACACGATAAACCCGAACCCTCTATGGTCAATTTCACCGGAATGCATCATTCGCCGGTGTTGTGTCTAATTATAAAAGAATTCGCGAGAGTCCCTCGGTGCGTCATCCTTTATTTTATCGGGCGAGAATAAAAAACGAATAAAACCGGGCCCTCGAGTTTATTAAGGCGCCCGAGAGTGCATTCCACGTTTGCAGTGTTCCGAAATAGATATAATAGGGTAACGATAAATATTAATGGTGTATTATCTCTAACGGGGCTAAGCGAACACATTTATTATTCATAATAATATTACACTTTTATAGAATGCATCAGTTATTTTAAAATGGTGGGTGTTTTGGAGGCTCCCTTGGGTATCGTAAAATAAAATATCCGTCGTCAACAGGTGATACAATTGTTTACGAGTATTTCTTTATGCCTTTATTTATTTTAAGGATATATGATAGTCTACGATTGTAGAGCAATTAAAGTTAAATCGAAGGATGTGTAGTTTTGTCCGCTATATCAAAATCATCACTTAAAACATTACATACTATTATAAATGTGAACATAAATTTGTTTGTTTTGCATTCGCGCCATAAACACTAAACAGATCATCATGTATTTGTGTATACACGTTGTGTAGAAAAGGACTTTTCAACCAGATAGGTTCCTTTTTGAAGCGACGATGACTTAGTTGATAGTTTGTTCGATCGCCTCGTTGATGACGTAGGTTCGAATCCTAGCAACTGAGTTGGAGCTTTCGATAAAGGAAAACAACGTGATGAAAACAATAACATGGTGGTTGGTCGTTTCTCTAAATCCGCCTGGCTAGCTACCACTCTCAAGATGAAAATTTGTCTCCAAGCACCTGTTGCTGTGTTCCGCCAGCTGCATTTGAGAGTCAGTCGCCTCATAAGATTGTGTTCAAATGCTAAAACCTATAAAGTATAAATAAAATCTACATTAGCGCGACCTAAGTCGCAGGCAAAACTTAGTCTTTTATAACAATATCAGCTATACTTTGAAACGACAGAGAAATCCACAATTCTATATCTGTTTCATACACAGTGGTACTGCAAGAACATTACTCTGGTTTCCTCATAATATTTTCATCACCATCCATTCTAAAATCTATATTTTTATAGTGATATTATAAAGCTGAAGAGTTTGCTTGATGGCGCTAATCTCAGGAACTACTGGTCCGATCTCTTTCAGTGTTAGATAGCTTGTTAATCGAGGAAGGCTTATGTGCTGCATATCGTCTCGTTAAAACCAATAGAAGCGGAGCACTAATGAAGAATGTTTTAAAATCTTTTTTTTTTCACTTTTGAAAGCTTCCGCTGCGTGTTAGCGTTAGACCGAAGCAACTATTTCCCACGGACGAAGTCTATCCGATACGAAATATATATAAGAGTTGCTGAGGTATGTATGCTTGGTACACATATATGTTTCAACAACTCATATATGTATGAATAGTTAGCTTAGGTTAGCTCGAAGTTACCGGACCTAGGGAGGATGGGTCGGGCCCATCTTCCCATTGCACAGGTCTGGCGGACGGAGGAGACGGCCGGTGTGTACCCGGCTGTCTCCTAACAAGAAGGGGCCCGGCGGCGGCGTTTTCGCTGCTGGGCCAACCGCTGGGGTGGCACGATGAAATCTATAGAGATCTCGTGTCGCCCCAACTATAGCGGCAGACGTACACCGTGGGGTTTTAGTCCGTGCGAGTCGGACATAACTCACTCTCTCCCCTGAGGGAGTGATGTACCCATAAGGGATTTCCCCACGTAAAAAAAAATAAAGATAGGTCACGAATTGCATGTATCAGGCAACAGTCCAAGCCGAGGTGTGCCGTGCACCCTTAAGCTAGTTGTCAAATATAATCGGCTGAGTGCCTTAAGCGCTCGCCTTAGTAGTCCGGTGAAGCTGTTAAAACCTTGCTAGGTCAATAGCATAGACAGTTAGAAAAAAAAAGCGGACGAAGTCGCGTATAGAAGCTTGTAGTAAATATTGGCGAATTCCGTTGATTAAAGCACTCGACTACCGACTACTACTCGAATATCATTGGAAGAAGAATTAGATGTATAGAAAACGAAATTGCATTAACCAGATGTAATTTCTCTCTGCTTTTTCTATTGTAGTCGCAATTACAGAGACACTACACGTGTTACACGTGCATATATAAAATCAATACCTCTATTCCTTCCAAAATAAATTATTATATTTTTTTTTACCATTTTTACCAACATGAGGAAGCTCTACTTGTTCTGTGTTAGATTATTTCGTGTAGATACCATTTATTATTATTTTTTTACGTTTATTACCCCATTTAACTGGTTCAGTCATATGTAATTTAAATTATCGAGTTTTGCAATCCCGTCACGTTCGTCCGACGGAGATTTATGCATAGAGATACTTATGGCATGATTTTGTAGGTACGTACATTACATATATATATACGTTACGTATATGTTCTATTTGTATATCATTATATACGCGTTAATCCTAAATAATAGCATAATTAGGGAAAAATTATGAGAGTAAATTTTTACGATGCGCGCGCACACCATCACGGAAAACCGACACCCTGAAGTTAGCTATAGTCATCATTTTGTTTCTTTGTATTTGTTGTTTGTATTTCTTTGTATTAAAACTTTCAATGTATTAAATACGTTTTTTCTATTATTAGTGTCGTTTTTTCTACAAACTTAGAATAAGGAGAAAGATAAATTTTTTGAAAACATTTTTATCTTGTTACGCCGAAGAAGTATAACTTCTAACGCGTGTACATACGCACACACACAATTTTTTTTATTAACCTCTCGAGTCCCAAGAACCATAATGGTTTAAGCTCCATACAGACTTTATGAAGCACGGGTAAACAGACAGTAAGGCTACATAAGTTTTTAAAAGTTACTGAATTTAAGACGAAAGTTGAACAACAACAAATTATGTGATGTACATTTTTATGTAAAATATCTATTAACTTCTAAAAACTTTTTTTTACTAAATAATTAAATTTACAATTTATCTATTGGTTTATTCTTTTATGTAGGATTAAAAACATAATTTTAAGATTTAAAATCTTAATTCGGAAGCCGAGGGGTTAAAGCTTTCGGGCCTTTACCATTCAACCGATAATTATGAAATTTTTCATTGTAGGTACTCGTATTGACAATTTGCAAAATTCTGTATTGTTACCGACGGAAAAAAATTAGTTATATATAGAAGTTTAAATGGCAACATGATATTACCATTGTTAATATGCTATTCTGTACATATCTGCAACTGAGAAATAACAAAAAACGTATTGGCTACTTAATCTATGACGATTACTGTACTCCCCGCCCCTCACCTAATTTAAACCGCTATTATTTAGAATAGCTGTTTATTAGTTTAGTTCAAATTATAAATCTAGTATTTTATATGAAAATTAGTAAAATTGGCCCGCGGGAGCCCCATTTTATACAGTTATTATTTTCGTCTTATTATTCTATCTTACATTTCAAAAATAAGAGTAGATATATTCAACGATTTCTAAAAGTATTAACGATAATTTTAGGTAATTTTGGAATAACATGACCATAAAATGAAGAAATGATATATATACGGACAGAACTATATATGTATAATATGTATTAATAAAGATACTAAAATAAAACTAAATTTGTGCTACCAAATAAATACTTATAACCTTTCAACTATAATGAAACGGAAAAGGTCGTTTTATTTAAATTGTACAGACTAAAACAGATTGGCATTTAAAAAAAAATCTGATCTGCTTGATTTTTAACCGACTTCAAAAAAAGGAGGAGGTTATCAATTCGTCTGTATTTTTTTTTTTTTTTTTATATTATACAAGCAAATTTATGGTCGACCAGCTTTTCCCTGCAGCTTCGCGTTTATATAGATTCAACCTATCCTTCGAGAGCAGAACTCTTTTTTGATAATAGATATTATAGCCCCTTTTTTGTTTTTTTAGCTCCTTTTTTTAGCTAAGAACTTTATATTTTTTCATGATGATCTGTAGAGTAACTGACAAACAAACGAAAGGTGTCGTCGTTACATTCTAAAATGTGTTAAATCCAATTTTAATGATTCATATAACATGCGTTTTTTAAGAGTACCAGTTTTTATACACCGAGAACGAAGATTAAGTTTTACCATCCATAAGGGTTTTAATTTTTTTATGATCTTCATATTTTACATGCACAAAACTTTAAGATTTTGAATAATAACGTAAAGTATTAGAAACGGCTACTACTGGATTTAGCTTATTTTGAAATGTAAAATAAAGAAACCCACATTAATAATATTACGTAGGAAGTTAGGATAGTCCAAAATAATTTTATTTAGATTTTGAAAATAATGTGTAATAAATCGTAGAAGTATGGCAACCCTAGGCCGGCGCTTCACGGAGCCTCGCAGTACTCGTCTCGCGGCGTGAATTAGCCACGCTATAAATTTATACTTAACAAGAATCTCTAAGATATACACAACCGGCTACCGGCTTCTAGTTTTGTTTCACATCAATGTGATGAAATATTTGTGGTGAGTTCTATAGTTCTCTATATAGCACTATATCTGAAATGAAGAAAGAGTTTAGTCATTTTTCTATGCAATTATTTAATTTATACATCGTAGCACTAAAAGTATACTTTGTCACAAATACATGTAAATATAAAAAATGATGTTATTTACTTCAAAATATTTCTTTAATACATATGTTACGATATCATTACTTTAACTCTGTCGAAATTGATACTTATATGTGAATTTTAGTACAATAGAAATAATTATAGCGTAGTAAATGTGGTTTTAAAAAAATCAGGTAATCGCTATCTTTACTTAATTCTGTATGTGCTTTTCATAAAGTAATCCGGTGAAGCTGTTAAGACCTGTCAGTTCGAGCTTTTCATTATTCCGATAAATAAGGATTAAATAAAATTATATGCCTAGTGCATTGATATATAAAACCCTAGTGTTTATTCTATAAACCCTAGGGTCTAGTGTACCCGTTTAGTTTGTGGTTGTCACAGTATGTGGGGTGTAAGGGGTGTCGAATAACATCATAAGACTTGAGACACCCAAACCAACCTCACCTGCACGTGGTGCACCCTGCTGAATAACGAACGAGGCAATGGCGAAAGCGGGGTGGTAGGGTTTTACAGCCCGACTGGGTCGCAACCACCATGTATATGGCGAAAAAGCCCGTCATAGTGATTCGCTTCTGCGGGTCGCGTTTCGGGATCAGCCTGTGCATATCCAGCTCTTTGCAGGCCGGCATGACAGCGGCGACCGGCGATGGATAATGTGTCACTCGGTGGTCGACATTGCTTTTGGACTTTACTGTGCTTACCATCAGGCATGGTGCAGTCATTTTGCCGTGCTACTATTGTTAAAGAAATCGATGTAAAATAATCAATTAATATCGACTTTCGGTTATATATTTAAAAAAAGTGCGTGCGTACAAAGTACACATGTCAGAAGTGAAACTTCTTTGGCGAACTAATTTATAAGTCTTATTTATATTTATACAAACAAGAAAAAAGAATAAAAAGTTTTTTTATTTATTTAATCTGCGTTTACTGCAAATGACGTCACTTCCGTTGCATACCTGCGTGACGTTACATCTGTAAAAATTTTACCCTCATGCGCCTAAAGAAGTTTCACTTCAAAAAGTATATGTTAGTAGAAAAAATCGCTTAAATGTGAATCGGACTCGCGCCTTGAAAGTGCCGTTCGACCATAAACAAAAAAGATGTCTTCTTACATTCCGTTCGAGATCATTACCGCGAGCACAACTAACACTTCACTATCTTTTATTTGTAGTTTTATTTTGAGACTTTCATTATAATAACGTCTAGCCTGACGTTTGTATTGCACTTTTTATGATAGAGTAAAACCGAATAATTGTATTTTTTATATCATTACCGATCCCTTTAACTATTTTGTGTTTTTTTAATTTATATAGATTTTATAAGTAGTTTTTTTTTCTAAGATATTTACCATAATAACACACAATCTGTGAAATTTTCAACCGATTTCTTTATTATAGTTTAAAAGTTATGATACTTTAAATGTAAGGAAGATTAAGCTTTAATGGGTTGACATAACAATATTCCACATCAGAACCATGACATACATTTGTCGACGATTGATACTAGCCTCAAAGGCCTGTAAAACCCGTAAAAAAATCTCGCAATCATTAACAATGCCAATCGTTTCATTTCAATTTATTAGCAGTCGTTCAAAGAATTTTTGGCGGGATCTTGGAATGTCAGTAGTGGATTTTATATTTTAAATCATAATCTAGTATTAATTGGCTCTATTTTTGTAATATTGGTGGTGTTTTATTTAATACCAGCGGGCTCCGCGGACGTTGTCCTGCCTTGACAATAAAGTAATATCCTAAAAATCAACCGCAGCGCCGCCGCCTACCGGGTCCATTTGTAACAAAACCATTCTCGAATCCACTGGAACACGCACACAAAATTTCATCAAAATCGGTCCAGCCGTTTAGGAAGAGTTCAGTGACATACACACGCACAGGAGAAATTTATATATAAAGATATAGTTTGGTTATTGTGAACAAGTGAGGTGGATGGAAAATAATTCGACGGAGAATAAATTCTGACTTGCCACAACAATTCCCTGGAAAGTTGTAACATCTCTTTAGTTTATTGAAACGAGCGCAAGAAACTTGTAGTTATAACCTATTCGACAATGACAGTAATAATCTAGTAGAATTGGTTGCCAAAAAAACACTCGTTGAGTCGTCAAATCGGTACTGAATCTAGAGTGCCGTATCTCAGACTTCTGCTACCTACTCGGGTCACGTACACTGAACGAATTCCCTCGTTCTCGTTCACTTTCATTATTATGCGCTGACGGTAGCTGACGCATACCAGACCGGACTGTTTCTAGGGAACTTGAGATATGTATTTTTTAGAATTAGTTCGAAATATCCATAAAAATATTCTCGGGTCGATTTTATCTCGGGAAGTCTGAATGAAGGCGACAAAAAAGTGAAAAATGTGTCACCGTAAAACGAATTTAATGCTACAGATTATTTTTTAAGTTTCGTCTCAGAAACAAGATTCACACATTACAGATTTGAGTCTCGTTTAATATTTGATTCCTCTTAATTAAACAAATAGGTATTTAAACTTTTTATAAATTTTATTTTTGGTAAACCAATCTCCCAGATTATTACTGCCATTATCGAATAGGTACTAATATTACAAATATCTTATGAAAATTTCAATGTTCTAATAAGATGGTGGCTGAACTAACAAAATGATGGCCGTGTTGTTAGAACTTTCCAGGGAGTTTTTGTGGTATCTCAGAATTCATGCTCTGTGGTTTTATTTTCCATCCACTTTGCTTGTGCACGATAACCTAACTAAATTACGTAAAATACCACCAATATTACAAAATATAGAGGCAAACAACACAAGATTATAAATTAAATATAAAATCCACTATATCACAGACTAAGATCCTGCCAAAAACTTCGGTATTTCAACTTCTTTTCTTCTTTATTCTATTTTTGGCAACCAATCTTCTAGTAGATTATTACTGGCATTGTCGATTGCTAATTTGAAATAACTAACAAGATGGTGACCATCTAAATAACCTATCCTTAGATATGTTTCATTCTATATCACGTAATTATATCATTTGCTCTAACAAGTACAATTATATACAGATTGAAACATAATACTGAGAATCTATAAAATAAATAGTTTACATAATCTGTTTCATAAATCACAACCCCTAAAAATCGTAACAAAAATTTCTATCGTCGTTTCTTTCAATACGTCTATCGTCTATATACATTACATACATTTATTACATATTACATATTATATATATATATATATATATTACATACATATACATTATCACATTTTTTAAAGGACATTATAAATTAAGTAGGGTTTCCTGCTCTTTCTGGAAAGAAAGGTTCCGATGATGAAATAATAAATTGTACTTATAAACAATTGACCCGAATAACCGTTTCGTAATGGGAGCGGTTACGTTATCTTCCGTAATTATGATTAATGGTATTTGCTTCATACATTTTACGGTAATAAATATTCTGTGTGAGTTATTAAATAGGGTTACAAGGTAAACTAATTTATTGCACTCATTTCATGTTTGTTTTTTATCATGGTAACACTGTAATGACTCTGACGTTTGGAAGGACGCTTGAAATCAAACTGTCTTGATTGCGTCAGTATTAGTACGTCCAGATCTACAATCAAATTTCAATAGATGTGCCATTGACCTTTTGAAATATAGGCGCATATAAAATAATATTCATAGAGCTGCATCCCCAACGTAGCCACAGTCGGGCATGGCCTGTTCAAACAAGCTCGTTCGGGGAACGACTGTTTATTTGACTTTCATCACGTTCGGATTAAAGATGAGGGAAATGTTCATATATGATGGGTCTCAAAGTCTGTCTTAGACATCTTTTGGTCTACAAGAATGAATATTACAAATGAAATATAATATTATAACAGACTATAAGCGTACTTTTATTTTCTCGAACCTATATTTTATTATATTACCTATATTTATTAATTGTATATACACTATAGTTTTTAATTGACAGCCATTTTCATATAAAGTTATGTAGTCTTCGTCAAACTTTTTCACCGCTCTGAATATAGTTGCGCAGAACACACATTTAGATATAAATAGATTATACTATAGGTACATATGTATAACATCGAGACGACCTAAGGATAAAGAAATGCTAATAGTAGATTTTTATAATAATATTTCAACATGTTTAAACCCTTGATTATATAGCACGCTAGCCCGAACTTACGTCTACATTCAAATCTGGCAAAAAAGTAAACGAGGACTGTAAAGCGCCAACGCGCGTACATGTAACTAATCATGACATAAAATTAAAGATGGCGACCGCGTCAGAATCTATTTCCACTTAGAAATATTTACATTACTTCTTCGAATAATTTATTTGTAGTTTAAAAAGTGTATGCAACAAAAATGAGGAAATGTACGTTATGAACTGTTTTATTTTCTAAATTTAGTTCTGAGCCACGGACAATAGAAGAGTTATAAATTATTTATTATAAAACACTTCACTCTTGGCGTCTGTAAACATTAATATCAAAGCTGCGGTGAGTCACATTATCGCCTGTCGTCTATAGACACGTCGCGTCGCGTTGCGTCGCCCCTTATTTAAGGGATGCGACATCCGACTGCAGTTTAAGTCACAAGATAACTTCTGATTCACTATTTATGATTATTTTCTTACTTCGAGCTGAACGTATTTTAATAAGAATTTATTTTAACTATTTAATGTAAATTTTAAACATGCGAATTTCTTATTTTCTGAACACGATTACGTTTATTTCAATATTTTTGATATTATTATCGAGTGTTTTTTCACTGTATTCGATTTTTATACATTGTAATTTTTTATGGCAATCAAAAAACAAAAAAAGGAAAACTTTCTAATCATTTATAAGAAAAATCTTGACTGTCTATTGTATATTCGTAATACACTTTTTGGTAATCATTCGATATCGATAGAACTTGGAAAGTCGCGATGGTCGCGATACCAATAAAATGTTAATGTGATATCCGCAGTTTCGAACCTCGGTATGTATGTATCTCCAATCCTCGTAATTTATATAGCCTACAGCATGCATAAGTCAAACGCATTAATACTTTAATATATTATGTATGACGAAAAAAACAATGAGATTATTCGGGAAATCAATTCACACATGCGCATGCAATTTCGTTGAGTTATGCGTTTAATTTTTTACGGTATAAAAATCGAGTGGTTTAACCGACTGAATATCGTTTAAATGTCGACAGGTGCGAATCCCACGGAGTGTCAATGGCTATTTGGGAATACAAGTACATTTACTAACTAGCTTCTGCCCGTGACTTCGTCCGCGTGGTATAGTTACTTTGAGGTAACGCTAATACGCAGCGGAAGCTCTCAAAAGGAAATAAAAATCGATTATGAAACATTCTTCATTGGTACTCCGCTCCTATTGATCTTAGCGTGATGATATATTCCTTCCTCGGTAAATGAGCTATTTAATACTGAAATAATTTTTCAAATCGGACCAGTAATTCCTAAGATTGCGAGTTCAAGTAAACGAACTCTTCAGTTTTATAATTAGGTATAGAAGTATATATATTAAAAATATGTTCACTGCTAGACACTGCTGGCCTCCTCCGATGATCGCCACTTCACAATTATAGCAAGTAAAATACAGTTATTATTGAAAATATATTCTCTAATAAAATATATATAAAGCCATCTCTCCCGCAATCGCCTTGTTACTTGCACAGACTTCGTAATATTTGACTAATCTGAATCTCACCCGAAATTCATCTGTAACAAATCGACTATAAGGTATATATTTCGACAAAAATTATAGCAACCGCGTATGTAAATGAAAGATTCCTTTTGATCCCGTCGAAGTCATAGAAATCACGATTCTTATGATGGCTTAACAGTCGACAACGATTACGATGGTCTTTGTGTTTATTAAGGCGTTATTTGAGTTTAAAGATCATTTAAAATGAATAACGAAATCGTGAATTTCATTACTTGCCAAGTTGGCTGCGATACATTCCGTTTTTTTATTATTTCTTTATTTTTTCCTGCAGTCTCCGCGCCCTTTTTCTGCTAATTAATTCATTATTTTAAATCTAGTGCAGCTTAAATACAATATTATAGTAAGTAAGACAAGCTATTATTATTATATTTAACTATTCAAAGGTTAACGTATTATTTAATATTATTTTTTTTTTCGTTAATTAGTAACTCGAATTTATTGTTATAATAAGTCTTTACGGCGGTTTCATTTTTTTTCTTTTATGGCCATTTTTAGTTTTACGCGAGACATTAAGTTAAAGATGGTTAATTTTAATAGCTCCTACTGTTAAAATTCAAGATAACTTGAACTTTTTCGACATCCAAATAAGACACATCACGATGTTCCTTTGTACTAACACTTCGACGAACTTCATAGCAATCTTTTTTTAAATGAATGATTCACAAATGCGGATATACTAACGTTAACGTTCCACGTTAGAGGTATTCTAATAATATGAAAATTCCTGATTAAAAAAGATAAACGACAACCGTTGAATCCAAATTTTAGTTGGGACTGCGGATGAATTCTATCGAACGCAACTCAACCCCTGCTCTGTCAGTAATGCAATAAGCCGATGGCAATGGACGGATGTTTAAACTTATTTTCGACCCCAACGCGCCACGGGTCGTATAGACCCCTCATGGAAAGGGGATCGTTTCGTCTACCTTCTTCCAGCTGGAATTTAAAGTTTGTTGGACAAAATGTAGTATTGGTTCTATTTTTAAAATAGCTAGATACAAATAACTGCATAATTTACAAAGCTGTTATATTTTTTTAGGTTATGTAGACGTATAGTCGTTTGAATTGCATTAATTAAATTGTCATCTTTTCGGGACTTATCCATTTCCCAAACAATAGCATATATATCTCAATGTATTCCGTAATTACTAAAAAATAGAAACATATTTAATACAATGTATCTATAAATTTATATCACCAAAGTTCTTGGGACTTCAGTTCGAAGGTCCAAAGAAGTATTCTAGACGTAAGTTATTCTTCTTTGTACTCTGGTAAACAGATCCTCTTTATTTAAGCATATTGCTACCATTATTAAGAGATAATTTAATAATTATTATTACATTAGAAAATTGTAACGGCTTTAGTGATCTCCAACAAAATGGCGGCCTCCTTGTTAGAACTTTGCAGTGAGTTTCTATGAAGTTCAATAAATGGTATTCCATATTGTTATTTCCCTCCATTTATGGATAATAGCCAAGATATATTACAGAAAATGTCACCAAAATTACACAATATAGGAAAATAAAAGCCATTTACACAAGATACAAGAATAGGTAATGCGTTAGTAGTGTCACAGTCTAGATCGTAGGATAGGGCTGTCTATTATGTAAAGAATAGTTTCCAAAGGTATATTTTTACACTATGGCATCCATAGATTATATATATTCTCTCCTTGTTGACAGATGCAGACCAACTCTGCTTAAAGCAGGGATGCTGTGGACCCAGTTCGAGAACGCGGCTCACGCAGCAAGCTCGCACGCAACTTGAGTCAGCATTGCGCAGCGAACTAAACAAGCTCGCTGACATGCTGTCGAACAGAGCGACAAAATTCGATGGTAAGTTGTATTAAATATTAATTGAACTAGAGAAAACAAGGGATCTCGGTAATCGTATGATTAGAAATTGGTTGAAAAGCTTTCGTCTGGCGCGTTGTCCTCTTTATTAAACACTTCATCTTAAAAACGATTCTTGAGTAACAAGTATTATCTAATCGATCTTCTAGAGTGCGAACATGCCAACAATGAACAGAGGGAGTAGCTGTGTTATTAATAACTAAGAGTCGGGTCGCACTGCGCAGGGTTATCGCAAACGTTTGTAGTTCGCACGCACTTAACAGACAAACAAAAACTCAAGTATGAAACTGTTGAACCACTTGTAACGGTAGCGCATATATTTATCGTGATACCCATTATGAGTGTAGTTTTCTTCTCGTTTTATGTTATTGCAATATATAAAAAACCAGTGTCATAGTGTTTGTTCACAATGAACTCCGAAACGACTTAATCAATCTTCATATGAAAGTTGGCATTTATGTATAATTTGGTCCAACGCCAGAGATTTTATTTCTATTTCTATTAACATAATTTATATTTCGATTAATATCTTCAATATTTTTTTAATAGTAATTAATTAATTATATGATTGTCAATGTTGGTTATTGTTATTAATTTTAAGATTCATCAGTCTCGAACAGATGGTGCTTTAAATTAACCTGTTTACAGGATACTGTGCTACCGATTGTTAGAGATATCTCATAGATGGCGCCATGTTTTCCTTTAGAATTCCTTTCTCAGCAATTTTCCTTCAAATTATAGTTAGTAATTTATACGAAACTCCATAAGCGGAAAAACTGTCATGATAGCGTGCCGCTATTATAGGATTAGGACGGCTTACCATTCTTGGATTAGTTAATATGTGAATAATATTACTTATGTTTAATCTGAACAGCTCCTTAGCACGTGTCGATTTTATAAACGGTTTGAGTTTTAACAGCGTCTGTTCAACGTTTTATAGCTCATTGTAGGCAATGTTTAGTCTTTGAATCGTTATGACGCGGACGGCAGACCGCGATTCTTAAGTATCGGTTATAATAAAAACATTGACCCCATCAGACGAAACCTTTGTTGCATATTTTCTATAATACCTCAATTTAATTAACCAGCTCTGCCCACTGCTATGTTCGCGTGTATAGCAAAATGAGTGTTGAGTTGCATTTTTAAGTGAGATTTTAAAATTTCATATGGTTTGTTTTATATTACATTAGCTGATACCCGCAACATCGTTTACGTCGTTTATGATCTTAATTATTGTCTTATATCTCAAATGGAATCGGCTGTGTTTTCGATGAAAGCTCTCAGGGAACATGACTTTTCTGATACTTCCAACAATAATCGTTATATTTCAACCAATTTACACAATATCTTGATAAATCATATACCTAAACCTTCCTCGTGAATTACTCTATCTATTAATCCGCTCATTAGTTTTTGAGTTTATCACGAACAGAGAGATGCGGCGGAGGAGTTTGTTTTATAATATACTAGCCGACCCGTGCCCACTTCGTTGGGCGGTAATACGTAAGCGTGGAATGGTTATTTAGCGCAAAAACGCAGCGGAAGCTCTGAAAAGCAAAAAAAAATACCCCGATTTTGCAAAATCCTTCATTGCTGCTCCGCTCCTATGGGTCTTAGCGTAATATATAATATATAGCCTATAACCTTCCCTAATAAATGAGCTATATAACACTGAAAGAATTTTCCTAATCGGACCAGTAGTTCCTGAGATTACCCCTTACAATGTTACAAACTCACAAACTCTACCTCTTTATAATATTAGTATAGATGATGACAATGTTAATGGTAATGCTGACTTTTTACATAATGAATATTATTTTTTTCATTATACAAGTTTAGGTAATATTGCACTCTATATGTAGATACAGGTATACATATATATTGGTGATACTCGTTGACTTCCATTTGAGGTTGTTTACTAGTTGTAAGGATGAAGCGTGTCAACCCATTTTTTGTATTTTAATTGAATATTTTTTATGATTCATCCGTGGCTGGTTTTTGCTGTGGCTTAGCTCGTTTTAATATAGATTTAACCTGTCCCTCGGAAATAGTACTGTTTTTCTAGATGAGAGTACCATATGTCCTTTTCAAAAGCTCTGATAATGTGTATGCAAAATTTCATGACGTTCGGTTGAGTTCAGTATTATAATATTAGTTGGGACTAGCTATGCCCGCGGCTTCGTCCGCCTGGAACCTGATATACAAAACAGTAATTAACAAAGTCATCTGAATGTATTACGTTTAATTATTAATGTATAGGTTTAATAATTTAAGCCGGCAACACACTTTGGACTCCTCCGGTGTTGTTAGTGTCTATGGACGGTGGTAGTGTCTATGACATTTTAAAAAAATCTACTTTTCTCTCGTACTTAAGTCGCGTCGTCATTAAAATTACAATAACTCTTGATAGACTAAACCGATTTTAATGAAACAAAAACTAAATGTTACTGGAAGATATGCTTTATGAGTTTCTTGAAAAGGTTTTATCCTGAACGCGGTACTTTGGTAGTGATGCGTGTTCACACAAACAAACAGACGGACATTTCTAAAAATGATTAAAATGTATTTCATTACTTATTCCTAGACACCAGCAACATTTTTTAATAAAAACTAAAAGGCAAAGTTAGATTTACATATTTTTTTATATAATTATATTATATTATATTCCCAGTATGTATTCAAAATTTGTTGTCACCCTCACCGGTACACTATAATGACGTCTCATCAGGCAAGTTTCAAATACGCTGCATCCATATATAAGTTAACAACCCACGTTCAATTTTCAAAACACGTCTAATGTTTTAGATCGACATTCAAAAAAGAGTAAGTCGTAAAAGCAACACCGCAGTCTATTATATGTACAAATCGTTCAAATAACGCGTGTACCGTGGGAGCGAGGTTTTTCATGGCAGCTTATTGAAACACAAGCCTGAATGAAACGTTAGGAGAGTGTAAATATTTGTTGTTGACGGTTACCGCCCGACAACCGGACGGCCGCGTTCGACGTTAGCAGTTTTCGGGCTCCCCTACTATGGGTGTGTAATTTATCTTAACGTTTACAATAATTGAGGCTTGCTCTATAATAAAGCAAATAATATACTACAGATTAATCAATATAACAGACATACTATTAAAAAACTCACTTTCAATTGTTTACTTTCACAAAATGACACAAATACGGAAAAATTATTATTACCACGATTTAAATTATAATTATAAATTCGGTAGTTCAAATCATACACTTTTATTTAAATAAAAATTCACTCATTACTATCATAAAACACTCTTGTCTCACTCGTAATGCCGTGTTACATAATAATCTCACATATTTAGTTAATTCAAATTAAGTTTTTATTTATTACATATGTTTAAGTCACTGTTTGTTTTAGTTCTCATTATATGAAATTGTGATATCTGCGATACGGTTTGTATCCAATATTACTGCTAATATGTATACATTGACTTGGAACATTAAAATATTATTATTAATTTATCGTGATTTATTGATACGTTATAAAAGAAATGTTGTCTGTAAAATCTGTTTACGGACGATAATTTTACGTAAAAACAATGATGAAAAATTGCATATTTTTATTAATTAAATTGAATTATTCTATATAAAGATAGCCGAACGCTTAGGCTGATCGCGCCTAACAGATAAACTGTCGTATTTCTTATGTACTTGGTTTCTATCTTCAATATCGGTGGTGATCACTTAACATCAGGCGACCCACCTGTTCGTTTGCCACCTATGACATAATATTGCTTATGTGATATTTAGAAATATCATTCATGTAATAATTCCTTAGATCAAAAATAAGTAGATAACGGGTCGGCGCGAAAAATACGTCTCGGTAAATAAGAGCTCACTTGAAATATGTGCCCTTATTTTGTTTAGTTTGTTTGAAACACAGCCATTTTAAGCCCATTTCACATGCCGCAGTGTATTCAAAAGATGCAAAAATAATACCCGAAAAAGCAATTTAACGGCTGGAGTATCTTACTTTCGCTAAATACATATTGAATAAGTTATATTTTAAGCTTTAAACTAACCGATTTCAAACCTGTGATACAAATGTTTGGCTTCGCCAGACACAAACACGCACAATAACGGGAAAACGTACTTTATTCAATACGTGTTAAGGTTGAATTCACACTAAATGTTGTTTATGTTATTTTTTCATTTGTGAGGGGAGTAATTTATTACTTTGCTCGTTTTATCGTATTAGATAATATTTTGAACATTTGTGACTTTATTACAAGGTGTTATGGTTGTAATTAGGTTGAACTTAAAACAGTTTTACAACTTTTTTTCTCCTTTTCATAGTAAACAAATAGTTACACATAAGTATATATTTACGCGGACGGCTTTTAGCTTCGATTTGTACGTGACCCTTTATCTAGTTATTGTTGATCGAAGAGTAACTCTAATATAACCGCCAATACGGTTATTATTAATTTTTGTCTAATGTTATAAGGAACCATCACTAAAAATATAATGTGAATTTATGTATGTAAATGTATGGATTAACGTGCGGCAGTTAGGCACGTATAATGTACTAATTATAAGACTATAATTGTAGTGATAAACCCAGAAAATCTAAGTAATGTTACGTAGTATTGTAGTCCGGTGAAGCTGTTAAGACCTTGCTAGGTCAATAGCGTAGTCAGTTCGATAAAAAAGTAATGTTACCGGCTGTATAACGATACACGATTAAGTTACATACATAGATTAGTATAGAATCATGAAAATATACAGTCCACTGAAGTCATTGAAGTCAATCGATGTTTTATTGCTGAACAGATTCCTGAGACAATTGACCCCAACACGTATATTTGTAAAAAAAAATAAAAATAATAATATAAATCGGTCATATATCACCGTTAAATGATTGTAATGATAATTTTTCGCTGTTCGATATCACGCCACTTTAAAATCACTTAATGTGCTAAGGAAATCCATTACGATAGTAAAGTATGTACATGAAGAATGCATTGATTTTAGATTCTGCAAACAACGCAATGTCAAATTACATTTATCCAAAGATAGTAATTGGATTTTTACGTTGATTAGATTAACTAGGTAATACGTGAAACATGTAAACGCAATTGCATTAAAATATTTTTTTTAATAAACTGGTTCGGCAATGTCACTGGATGGTACCTGATAGAAAGTCCAGTACAGTCCATAAGTAACGGCGACTGTCGGCGTTAAATAACAACGGCAGTCGTCGCTATCATGCCGACCTGCGCATGTGCCTCTTCACGCCTCGGATTCTCGGATGAAAATGATCTGTGTATACACGTATTCATTTGTGAATCATGCATTTTCGATTGTATGGTTCACAAATGTATATATGTATGAATAGCTTAGAATAGTTTAGCTAGGACAGACGCGTCTTTTTCCAGGTAACAGCCCAAGCCGAGGTGTGCGTGCACCCTTGTGTATGTTACCTAAAACCCAAATCGGTTGAGTGCCTTAAGCGTCAACCTTAGTAGTCCGGTGAAGCTGTGAAGACCCTACCAGGTCAATAGCGCAGTCAGTTCGAGAAAAAAAACTATACGTAGAATAAGAACGTAAATCTAACGTATCGGTACCTTTTAGATTTTCGTGAAAAAAATTGTTGGTAGGTGTCTACAAATAAGTAATAGAATACATTTTTACAAGTGTCTGTCTGTCTGTTTGTATGAACATACATCAATGCTAAAGTACTAGGTTCTCAATAAAATCATAAAGTATATCCTCAGGAGTAACATAGTCTTTGTTTCATTAAAATCGGTCCACTCTATCAAAAGTTATTGTAATTTGAATAACGGCTCGAGGTAAGCACGAGGGAAAAGTAGTAATCTAGTACAGTATACTAATATTATAAAGCTTGTTCGTTTGCTTGAACGCGCTAATCTCGGGAACTACGGGTCCGATTTGAAAAATTATTATTATTTCTTTTTATGTCATAAGTGGCAAACGAACAGATGGGTCACCTGCTATTAAGTGATCACCACCGTCCATGGACACTAACAACACCAGAGGAGTCGCAAGTGCGTTGCCACCCTTTGGGGGAAGGGAATAGGAGAGGGAGAGGAGAAGAGGGGAGGGGAGGTGGGCCTCCGGCGCTCTCGCTGACCGAACGAAACGCAACAGTGCAAGCACTGTTACTTCACGTCTGTTTTCTATGAGAGGGTGGTACTACCCCGGGCGAGCCGACTCATTCATGCTGAAACCAGTAATAGTTTCACCAGTGTTAGATAGCTTATTTATCGAGAAAGGCTATATATCATCACGCTAAGACCAACAGGAGCGGAGCACCAATGAAGAATGTTTGAAAATCGGGGTTTTTTTTCCTGTTGAGAGCTTCCGCTGCGTGTTAGCTTTAGTCCAAATTATTCACGCGAACGAAATCGCGGGCAGAAGCTAGTAATGTAAATATATTCATATTAAATGAAAGTTTTTGGCGGGATCTTAGTCTGTTATGTAGTGGTTTTTGTATTTTATTCATAACTAGCTTCTGCCCGCGACTTCGTTCGCGTAGAATAGTTACTTTGAGCTAACGCTAACACGCAGCGGAAGCTCTCAAAAGGAAAAACACCCCGAATTAGAAACATTCTTCATTAGTGCTCCGCTCCTATTGGTCTGATCGTGATGATATACAGCCTATAGCATTTCTCGATAAATAAGCTATCTAACACTGAAATAATTTTTGAAATCGGACTAATACTTCCTGAGATTAGCGCGTCCAACCAAACAAATAAGCTTTATAATATTAGTATTAATAGTAATATTATTTTTACTCTTTCCATGCATCAGATTTTATGATATAACTAGCCGACCCGTGCCCACTTCGTTGGCCGGTAATACGTAAGCGTGGAATGGTTATTTTGCGCTAAGACGCAGCGGAAGCTCTGAAAAGGAAAAAATGCCCCGATTTTGTAACATTCTTCATTGCTGCTCCGCTCCTATGGGTCTTAGCGTGATGATATATAGCCTATAACCTTCCCTGATAAATGAGCTATATAACACTGAAAGAATTTTTCAAATCGGACCAGTAGTTCCTGAGATTACCCCTTACAACATCACAAACTCTACCTCTTTATAATATTAGTATAGATGAATACAATAATCTACCTGACTTTAATGAAAATAAAATTATTTTTGACTACAAAGTGATTATGTATTGCAGTCACATAGAGGAATGTTGTTCACCAAAAGATAATGTTAATTCGTAAAAGCGCCTTTCCATAAAATTGGCAGTCACTACAATGTTGCAAACCGATCGTAGAAATTTAACTCAGACTTCTTAATTAATTGTATCCATAATTAAAATGTTTTTACTGCACAAAACGTCTGATTGCGCATTGACCGGCGACATTATCAACTATATATGACCAGTCTGCCATACTTGGGCTGACTGGCTGCGTTTAGGGTTACCGTGATTTTATAATAACGGTCTGGCAACCGTTTCATTTTTCCACAATATTTTTGAAGTGAATCTTCTTTTGGAAAGGTGTGAATTACATTTTTTGAAACGAAAACGTGTACCGAAAGAGTGATAGCTATTGAGGTATATATAGGAGATAATGAGATAGTATATTCTTAATGTGCGATCTGTAGCACATTTTTTTTTTGTCGTACTGTCTATCGCGCTCTATTAAAAATTATTATTTGTTGTGTATTATGTAAATTATTAATGTATATTAAAATATTAGAAAATATGCCGAAAATTGTAGTAATGCCGAAATTTACCACCTCCATAATATATTCATCTCATTCTTTTAGAAATTAATCAGAATATTAAGTTTCATTTTTACAGCGTGTGAACTCACACTCTTTATTTTTTAATTATATTATTTGTCAGTGCTTAATTAATATATGGCTTTTAGTCAAATAAATATATGTGATAATCCTTCATTACTTACTGTAGCATTTGTAAGTTTACATAGTAATAGTGGATTTTGTTAGAAAATACTGCATACTACTTTGAGATACAGTCCATTAAAATTATAATAATTAAATAAGAACGTAAAATTAAGAATAAGAAACAAAATAGAACTACTATATAATTGTTATACGTTTCGATATCAATATCTCAAAAAGTTCAAGTTTAATGAACGTATTCTGAAAGAGTTCGAAAAGAAAAAGTATTTTAAAGAAACACTAACCTAACCAGATATCAATAAAGTAATCAAAGCAATTTGGTCAATGTAATCGTTAAAATATATGTATCCCATCTACTAAACATATCTATTGATTGTTGTATAATTAAATCAAATCAAAAATACTTTATTCAGTTTAGGCCCTAATAAGCTACAACGTAGCTATAACGTCAAAACTACCACCGGTTTTTTTTTTATTGTAGCACGACAAAATGACTACACTCTGCCTCATAGTAAGCACAGTACAATCCAAAAACAATGGCGACCACCGAGTAACACCCTATCCATCGGCCTGCGAAAAGCTGGATATGTACAGGCTGTTCCCGAAACGCGACCCGCAGAAGCGACTCACTATGATGGGCTTTTTCACCATATACATGGTGGTTGCGACCCAGTCAGGCTGTAGAACCCTACCACCCCGCTTTCGCCATTGCCTCGTTCGTTATTCAGCCGGGTGCACCATGCGCAGGTGAGGTTGGCTTGAGTGTTTCAAGTTTTCATGTTATTCGATACCCCTTACGGCCAACAACAAACAAACAAGCCAATCATCGAGAAAAACCGGCAAGAAAGTCTATCGGGTATATCTTTTTAACATACCTATATATTTCCAATACATCATACTATCGTTTTTAGTGAATGCACAGAGAGGAGTCAATTCCAGACATTACCATCGTTCATATATTGAACCACTCTATAAAAGCCTTTTGACACCAAAACCCGCTAGACATGGCGCTTAAACTTACAGTCCGGCAAATCGGTAATATGCATCGGGACTTTATTGTATTACCTAAAAAACTATTACTGGTTTTGCTAAGTCCAAAACATGAGTCGACCAGTTGGTTAAAGTTGTTAATAAGATGCCAGACCGATAAACAAACATATTACAGATTGTATTCGGTAAGCGCATGATATTTGTTAGGTTAAATAATTTTATTGTAATACTAGCTGTGTCCGCGATTTCGTCCGCGTGGAACCTGATGTATAAAATAGTGAATAACGTCATCTGAACGTATTAAGACTAATTACTGTCGACTTTTCTCTCGTACTTAAGTCGCGTCGTCATTAAAATTACAATAACTTCTGATTGAGTGAACCGATTTTAATGAAAATAAATGTTACTCAAGGATAAATATATACTTTATGATTTTCTTGGTGAGGTTTTATCGTGAACGCAATACTTTAGCAGCGGTGCGTGTTCAAACAAACAGACAGAGAGACATTTCTACAAGTGATTGAAATGTATTTTATTACTTATTCCACCTGCAACATTTACTCGCAAAGATTCGAAAAGTACAGACACGTTAGATTTACATTCTTATTATATGTATAGATAGATTTAGATGTATAGATTGGTAAAGCATGGTCATCCTAGTGGCGCATACTCGCATTGCGCACACGCAATTAGAGGCGACGCGGCGCGGCGCCGGCGACACGGACGATCCGTTTCAAAAGAGTGTCGTGTTCAACTTGTACATGTTGTGATTTATCACGCTGTTCACCATCAAGAGACGTTTATCCATTTATTACCTGATTTATTCGTCAGATACAAGTTTTATGATATTAACTCGCTTAATAAAATATTCTGATTTATATAGTTCAATTTGAATAATAGTCTATATCAGGTTTTATAGAGTACGAACTATATAAACAAAGTAATATGTTTTTAAGTCAGTTTGGTATTTCATAGTTTGATACTCTTTTTATATTTATCGGCACTTTTTCGAGTTAGCATTTGTCTGTTTACAAGATGTTCCAAAGGAATACACGTATTTAAGTACCTACGAATACACTCGAAAAATATTTCAAATTTGTGTAACAACGGAAAATAGGAAGGAAATCTATAATTAGTTACGCCATATTCGGTAAACATTCATACTGTCGTTATAAAAGAAAATCGAAGAAAAGTTGTAAATTCTATAACATGCGCTATTAAGTGTAATCACAGGTAAGAAGCTCGTAGACAAACAAGAAAATATTACTACATGCCTTTTTTTTTAATTCTGAATATATAAAACTCAATATCGTAAAAACCACAGAGGCACCCCTCTCCCCGTTCACTTTCGATGGTTGCTCTTTTAAATAGTACTGACGAAAGTCTATTAAAATAGACTATAGCTAATGTGCAATCAAACTTGACCATGACGACCGATATGGCCGTGAACAGACTAATTCTATCCACTAAGATATAATCATATACGTCCGGCGTCGCTTCGCGTCAACCGTATCTGAGTAATTAAATCATAGAGCTTGGTTCTCGATCAAAATATCAAAATACTTTTATCTACACAAAATGTAATCGGTGAAATGTCAATTCGATTTCCGCAGTTTCGAATTCCGGCATGTTCCAAAATATTTTTAATAACTCGCGTACATTTACTAATGTAAATTGGTAACCCTCTCGGCTGATGGTGAAGGAAAACATCGTGAGGAAACCTTGAACCTGAGAAATGTTTTTATAGTTGATACTACCAAAGATTTGAACATTATAATAGCGGCATGCTATGATGGCCGTTTTGATACATAGCAAGTAGTAGTAGAAGATAGAGACGTGAAATGTCGATTTATTTTAGAAAATAATATAATCATATTCTGCTTTTTTTTCTCGAATTGACTACGCTATTGGCCTATGAAGGCCTTGACAGCTTCACCGGACTACTTCTTTTCTTCAACCAATTACGCGAGTTTGCCGGAGGTGGTAGTTATGCTGGCCAGTGATCCTATATAACTATATCAAAATATATAGAGTATAAATATATAGTTTCGAATTTTGAAAAATGTAAATGCCGACTAGTCTTGTAAATAAGTACACTATTGATTATAATCCATTAGGAATCAGTCAAACGGCGCTGTTTTTTTGTTGTAAAAATGTCAAAATATTTGTTCGCGGGCCTGTATCTATTATATAGTTAGATATAGTAATACTTAGATAGATATATGGTTGTACATATATATAATTTAGAAATCGGTGTACTAAATTAAGTGTGTATTCTAAAATATAAATTCGATACATTTTAGAACCACTACACGACAATTATTGACAATAAAGAACAGCAATTTGCTGCTTCAAAGGTAGTTGTTAATTAATACGAAACTTCATGAGCAGTCAATTGTCAAAACGGCCATCATAGCGTGCCGCTATAATAAGGAATCTACACACGTAATTACATACTTTTTAAATTTGCATAAATAAGGCGTATTCGGTAAGTGTACGCGGAGCGTGTGTTAAAAAATCGCACAAGTTCACACTCGTGCGTGCTGACATGTGAAAAAACTTGTCCGTGCAAACTTTTAAAGTATGCAGTTACGTGTGTAGCCGGCTTTATAGCGAAAGGTCGTTGCCAGCGAGGGAGGAGTACAAGGAACACTCCTAGTTCCGTAATTGTAGCGTACGACGGAAGTGGCGGTTCTTCAACCCCGTCTACTAGCTGTCTGCAACCTCAATGTCTAAATATAATGCGAACGGTTTTACAAAATATACTATTTGTATACACTCAGTACGATTCAAATTACACCTTTAGCAATCTTATTTAGGCAACGAATTCTCTTTAGTTTTAATAAATCGATTTTTAAAATAGATTTAACATGTGCCTCCGAAATAGTACATTTTTTTTCGAGTTTAAAGATATCTTATAGTCTTTACTATATCACTGACAATGCATAGATATGCAAAATTTCATCGGTTGTATAGTAAAAGTGTACAAATAAACAAATTAGTTTTCGTATTTATAATTTATATTATATATTAAAATTGTAATATCATTAACAAGTAGGTACACGTCACTGAGATGAAGATGCTACGATGGATGTGTGGCATTACGTGGTAAAATCGCATTCGAAACGAACACATCCGTGGTAGTCTTGGAGTCCGTGACATCGCAGACAATCTGCAGGAGAGTCGTCTCCGCTGGTACGGCCACATTCATCGCAAGCCTCCAGACTACGTCGAAAATAGATGTTCTCGACATCACTGTATAAGGCCTAAGGTCTCGCGGCAGGCCCAAAAACGTTGGCTGGACTTGGTGAAACTGGACATAAATGAGAATAACCTCACACAAAAGGATGCCGAAGACCGGGCAAAGTGGAGAAAGTTAAGCAGGAAAGCAGACCCTGGCACCAGGCCGGGAAAACGCTACGAAGAAGAAGGATTAACAAATAGGTAATTTTTAGTTTCTCCTGGTCACTCAGATGTTCTACAAGATGTTGGCTGACTTCTTAGAACTTTCCACAAAGATTTTGTGATGTCACAGAATTCATCTCGTTATACTAGCTTGAAACATTACACAATAACGAAAGGTCGAGTGACGCAAGTTATGAATAAAAAATAAAAGAAACTACATGACGTACATCCCGCCAAAACTACCAAATATGAGTTCGTGTTTCATTTGTTACATTAGGATGATATATTACGATCATCGTTCAGAGAAAAGTTGAGACGTTCCTGTGAACATTGACAGCAAATTGATGCAAACCGGGGTCGATTTCAAAATAATGTAGTTGGACAAATTGTACACTATTTCTTATCATGACTTATGACGTAATTTTTATTGTTTTTTTGGCAACCAATCTTCTGGATTATGACTGTCATTGTAGAGTAGGTAATTAATATTACAAGTGTTTTGTTATAATTTCAATGTTCTAATAAAGTGGACTTAGAAGACTTTAGGGAGTTTTTATGACATATCAAAATTCTTGCGCCGCGGTATTATTTCCCATCCATTTTACTTGTGCATAATATCTGAATTATATTAGGGTCAATGCACCAATATTACAAAATATAGAGACAGATAAAACAAGCTTATGAATAAAATATAAAAAAAAAACAACTACATGACAGACCGAGATGCTGCCAAAAACTCCGACATAAAATTATTTAGATCTTGCGTTATTTCTTTTTATTAACCTAGGCTTTCTTTGCATAAAGCAATATGCAAAGACAATAACAAAACACGGACAAGACACTGGCAAATGCGTTATACACGTCGTGTCTACATAAATTTAAAATAATCAATAAAGCAAAAGAACACAACAGTGATAGGCAATAAATTAATCTGATAAAAAATGTATAAATAAATCATATCCATTATAAACATGATACTCATAAAAAAATACATGCAAAAACAATGCGCGCTGCGATGCGTTAAACACTAGGCTTTTGTAAATCAAATTGTGTAGGGTTGCCAGTATGTAAGTAAAAATGTATTTACCAAGACGATACTATGATGCATAAATATGTTTTGCACTTGTTTTCTATTTTGAATAAGCCCAATATATTATTTATAAATAAGAGAGAGTGCTTGTTTGAATATTTATCTGTTAATCACGCTCCAACAGTTGGATTGATTGTAATGAAAATTTGCACCGAAGAATAGGACTTCGGACATTTTCTATCAATAATTAATGCTACTTTAATTTATTTCTAATAAAATAGGCATATAAAACACATATTATACTGGTAGTTGCCCGCGACTTAATCCGCATTACATCTCTATAAATAATAATCAACTGTCAAAAGTATGTAAGCGTATCAATTCAGAACAATTACATTTATTTAACTTTTTTTATTGAAGTTATACTTCTTTTGGCGCGTTAGGGAAAAATGATGAGAGTAATTTATTACGATGCGCGCGCACACCGTCACGAAAAACCGACACCCTGAAGTTAGCTATAGTCCGCATTTTGTTTCTTTGTATTTGTTGTATGTATTAAAACTTTCAATGTATTAAATACCTTTTTTCTAATGTTAGTTTCGTTTTTTCAACAAACATAGAATAAGGCGAAAGATAAAGTTTTTGAAAATATTTTTATCTTGTTACGCCAAAGAAGTATAACTTCTAACGCGTGTAAATCGTCTAAGTACACATACACTTTTTTTATGTGTTTGTAATCGTCGGGAAAAGATTTTTATCAAATATACTTGAAAAATCTTAAACAAAAAATAGGTTAAAAAATCTCAATATAGTAAAAGTGAGTGAAGTAACGCGATAAGACATTAGGCAGATCTTTAAAATTACTGACAGGATTGACGGATTGGCGTTTAGTTGTTATAACAACACGCATTTATATATGTGTATTTATAAAATGTAATATAGCGACATTTGTTGGTGCAATATATATATACGTTCTAAAGCTGCAACATATATACTGCCACCTCATTTAATCACAGAAAATAAACATATCCATATAAATCAGCGAACCACAATTCAAGCACAACAATGACATAACATTACTTCAGAATTGGCTGTATGGATTAATTCCTTCGCCTGTCCTATCGGACATATATTATTACTACTACTAATGACATAACCTCCAAAAGCGGAGTTTTAAGCGGGATATTGGTCTGTCATATAGTGACTTTTATATTTTATTCATACTTTTGTGTTATTTGTATCTATATTTTGTATTATTGGAGACATTTTATGTAATATGGTTCTGTTATTGTGCATATGCGGACGGACAATACTACCACGGAGTATGAATTCTGAGATGCCACAAAAACAGTTTCAACAAGGAAGCCATCATTTTATTAGAACATAGAAATTATCGCAAAATACGTGTAATATTAGTAGCTACTCGACAATGGCGACATAGTAATCTGTAAGATAGGTTGCCAAAATTAAATAAAAAAACACTTCTAAGAGCGAATGCACGCGTGCATAGAAGTTAATACAGTTGATAACCTTAAATGAATAGGTACCTTATACATATATACATACAATTTCTTTAAATGCGTTTGTTTATTCATTTCCTGATTCGAAAGTTTCTAATTCATATGCGACTAATTTAGGAAATAACAAAACATTCCCCAACTCATTTCGTGATGGAAGTTATTTCAGCATATCGGTTTTGTGTTGCGAATAGTAGAACATTTGAACGAAACCATTTCACAACCGTTATTGATTTTTTACTAATGTCATAAAAAATGAATATTAAATCTATAGATACAAATAAAATTATTTGTCTGGGCCAGTGGTCGTCAAACACGTCGTACAAAGGAGCTTTTTTTAACTTAAACTTTACTTCAGTAGAGACACTTTAGGAACCATTAAGATTGAAAGTAGTCTGGAACTTGCCCTTGCTAAATATGTATTGTTGCGAGCGACTAGCAATGCTATTGTTGTTTCTAAAGATATACCTCCTTACGTTTCAAACTTGCTTGCGGTTCAAACAACTTGCCTTTTACAAGACAAGTTACTAGATAATTTTCCATGTCTGCACAAACATTTTTTACAAGAGGCACAATGGTGGAGAGAAAGAAACGCATGCCGTTCTCGAGCCGCGGATAATCGACCAGTAGTCTGTAGTAGTCTGGGCTAATCACCAAAACAGCTGAAGCAATTTTTATTGAAGCCGTATCATCTATTAAAATGTATTATTACTGGTAATAATTGTGTTAATATAATATGTAATCAATCCGTCAAATAAGTACAATGTTGCTTGAATAAAATGACTCTATATGATTATATAATGTGTTATGGAAGTCAAATTACTATTCAACTGCCATTGTAATAGAACTTATTTATTTTTTACTTTATTCTATTATATTACACTAGTTGATTCCTGCGACATCGTCTACGTCGTGTACTATTTCAATTGTTTATTATATTTCAAAAGGATTATGCAGCGTTTTCGTTGAAAGCTGCCATTTTTTCCGACACTTTCAACAATTATCGTTATATTTCAACCGGTTTACAAAAAATCTTGACAAATTATATACCTAATTCCCCGTGAATCACTCTATGTTTTAATGAAAACCGTATAAAAAGCCGGTTAGTAGTTTTTGAGTTTATCGCGAACAGACAGACAGACGCAGCGGAGGAGTTTGTTTTTAATATATAGTAGTGATTACATCTTAACTTCCTAAATAATATTGTGAATGTGAATGTAGTTTGTTTGTTTGTGACGTTTTCAGGGGCTAATTAGTCAAACAATCATGAAACTTTGCAAACACCTTGTCAGGGGTTCATCATCATCATCATGAACAGCTCTTCTCGACCTACTGCAGGGCATAATCCTCCTCCCTTTTACGCCATTCCTCTCTATTCTGTGCCAGTCTTGTCCAGGGGTTACAGAGAAGGATATAAGATACCTTTCATCCATAAAAAATAGGTTGTCTGTAAAGTCGTCTTACCGACGACAAATTTACGTGATAACGACTCGGAAGCATCGGTCAATAGAGTGGAAGAGAGATAATAGATGCGTAACGACGCGAACGCTTAGGGCGATCGCGCCTCTCTATCGCTTGTTACGCGCTCTCGCCTGCACTGAGCGCTCAGGCGGAACGTGACAATTGCACTTTTTAGTCTGTACATGGGCGAGTTTAAATCCACAAGACATTCTGTTCCAGCTAACCGGCGGTATAGTTATGGATAAAAGTTACTGTAGACAGTGCAATTATAAAATAAGCGTTAAAAATGAATAAAAAAGAAAGGATCTAAAATATAATTAACTTAACATACAGATACAGTTAGAATACATATACACAAAGATATATGTATATGTCATATAGACATATAAATATATAACAATGATACGTTTTAATTAAGATACTAAGATTTTTATTATATAAGTATTACCGCGTTTGGCAAGCGGTCTGGTGCTTGAAATTTTGAATATAAAATATACTATTAAGAAAGTAAACCAGACAGATGAAGTCACGGGTCGATACTAGTAGAAATATTATAAAATAGGGAACGACATATGGAATGCGCCATATTGAATATTATATACTTTTAAATTGTTGGGGGTGTAAGGGGTGTCGAATAACATCATAAGACTTGAGACATCCAAGCCAACCTCACCTGCACGTGGTACACCCTGCTGAATAACGAACGAGGCAATGGCAAAAGCGGGGTGGTAGGGTTTTACATCCTGACTGGATCGCAACCACCATGTATACGGCGAAAAAGCCTTCATAGTGATTCGCTTCTGCGGGTCGCGTTTCGAGATCAGCCTGTGCATATCTAGCTTTTCTCAGGCCGGCATGACAGTGGCGACCGGCGATTGACAGTATGTCACTCGGTGGTCGCCATTGTTTTTGGATTGTACTGTGCTTGCCATCAGGCATAGCGCAGTCACTATGCTACAATAAAATAAAATAAAATGCGTTTTTGTTGTTCTTACAATTATTATCAAATATTTTAACAATCATGATTTTATACCACACAGTGCGCGAACAACCTGTATGAATAGATCTCTTTTTATATATATGCAGCGTGTGCTTGTATTACCCGTATGAAAAGGTATGCACAAGTTTTTATCGCTTCACGTTTAAAAGTGCGTGACGCGGTCTGCAAACATATTACGTGAGAAAAAAAATTGACGTGATGTCGACGAACCCGATGCGGTCTCAGCACGTCTGATGTCTTTTATTGTACTAATAATTTTTATAAACTCTCATTCTACGATTGAGACATTATCATACGTAAAGTGTACGTATCAAGGTAACATGTATGTATGATTATACTAGCTAACCCGACCACGTGTTGAATTAGTATTATAATAAAGTATTTGGTATTTTGGTGTAATGAGTCTGCATAAGAAAGAGAAAAGAAAAAAAAAATTACGTTATTGTTGAAATATCCATACGATTAAATTAAATTAGACAAAAAGAAAAGATACATTTGAAAGATTTAAAAAAATAAATGCCCAACAAGCGGCAAACCCGTTCAGCAAATATATATGTGCACTAGCCTCTGCTTATAATAGTTATAATAGCTTATAATAGCTTATAATAGCTTATAATAGTTACTTTGGGCGAACGCTAACACGCAGCGGAAGCTCTCAAAAGGAAAAATAAACGATTTTGAAACTTTTTCATTCGTGCGCCGCTCGTATTGGTCTTAGCTTGATGATATATAGACTATAACCTTCCTCGATAAATGAGCTATATAACATTGAAAGAACTTTTCAAATGGGTTTAGTACTTCCTGAGTTACCCCCTACAACGTCACAAACTCACAAACTTTTCCTCTTCATAATATTATAAGTATAGATTACAGCAGTACTGCGGCGCCTAAAAATTGTCGGGGTAAAGAACGGAAATTAAAATTGCAATCCGATAGTGATTAAGAAAGTATTTAGAAAATAGAGTCATCTATCTATACTTATACTAATATTATAAAGAGGTAGAGTTTGTGACGTTGTAAGGGGTAATCTCAGGAACTACTAGTCCGATTTGGACTTTCTTTCAGTGTTATATAGCTCATTTATCAGGGAAGGTTATAGGCAATATATCATCACGCTAAGACCCATAGGAGCGGAGCAGCAATGAAGATTGTTGTAAAATCAAGGTTTTTTTTCCTTTTCAGAGCTTCCGCTGCGTCTTAGCGCAAAATAACCATTCCACGCTTAAGTATTACCGCCCAACGAAGTGGGCACGGGTCGGCTAGTACTATATAATATAATACTAATATTATAAAGAGGTAAAGTTTGGGAGTTTGTGACATTGTAAGGGGTAATCTCAGGAACTACTGGTCCGATTTGGACTTTCTTTCAGTGTTATATAGCTCATTTATCATGGAAGGTTATAGGCTACATATCATCACGCTAAAAGACATAGGAGCGGAGCAGCAACGAAGAATGTTGCAAAATCGTGGTATGTTTTCCTTTTCAGAGCTTCCGCTGCGTCTTAGCGCAAAATAACCATTCCACGCGTACGAAGTCACGGGCAGAGGCCATTAACTAATTATATTATCTATACTAATATCATAAAGAGGTAAAGTTTGTGAGGTTGTAGGGGGTAATATCTGGGGAGTCGGAGAAAAAATGGTCGCACGAAAACGTTTCTTACGAACGCTGCCTTAACGATGAGAGATATATGATTGAGTTCTAGAAAAAAGTTGTAGCTTGATAATGCCTATTACTGCCCAACGAAGTGGGCACAGGTCAGCTAGTATACAAATAAATTTGATACAGAAAAAGAGAGGTTACCTAGTAAATAGATTAACAGAACACGTGCACCATAAAATAAACTGAAGCTGATATCTGTATCAGTCGATCCTATAGTTTTCTGTCAACAAATTTGAAGCGCCATCTGTACGAGACTGATGAATCTTACAATTAATAAAAATAATCAGCATTGACAATCGTTTAATTTGTAATTAAAAATATTGCGGCCATTAATCGAAGTATACATTATCCTATCTCTCAAGTCGGACCATAAATGCCAACGTTTCACAAAGATCGGTTTAGTAGTAGGTTTTGTAGGTGGTAGAGCCACGCTGTAGCTATTACTAGTTTCAGCATGAATGGCTCGGCTCGTCCGGGGTAGTACCACCCTCTCACAGAAAACCGACGTCAATTAACAGTGCTTGCATTGTTGCGTTTCGTTCGGTCAGTGAGAGCGCCGGAGGCCACCTCCCTTCCCACTTTCCCATCCCTCATTCCCTATCCCCCCGCCCCCATACACAGGCTGGCAACGCACTTGCGACTCCTCTAGTGTTGCTAGTGTCTATGGACGGTGGTGATCACTTAACATCAGGTGACCCACCTGTTCGTTTGCCTCCTTTTGATATATATAAAAAAAAAGTAGTTTCGGAGTTCATTATGGACAAACATCATGATCATGATACTCGATTTTTATATCTATACTAATATTATAAAGAGGTAGAGTTTGTGAATTTGTGAGTTTGTGAGGTTGTAAGGGGTAATCTCAGGAACTACTGGTCCGATTTAGAAAATTCTTTCAGAGTTATATAGCTCATTTATCAGGGAAGTTTATAGGCTAACGCTATCAATCTGTTTCTTAATACCGACAAAACAAAATGTATAAGATTTACCTTGCCTAATGTTCCGCTTACTTATGTAGAGTCGAGCGAGATCGAAGGCAATCTAGTAGGCTTAGTTGACAATACTGTGTTCTTGGGTAATTACACTTGAAACGAAATTACAATGGCGTCCATAATAACTGATTGACTGATTATAGGGCTAGGACCGTGAAAATTTACTTGTAGATTCCTTTTATAATCTAGGTCAGGGTTGCTCAAGTGGTCGATCGTGAGTGCTTTTTGAGTATTGAGATTGCGAAAAAAGATTGCCGATATAGAACTAAATATTCATAGATTTTGTTTTAGTAGGTAGGTAACTGAAATAGAATGTAATGGATAAGCAACTAAAATTTATTTGATCCACAATTAGGCCAGAATAATACTCAACACTATATTTTACCTACCTAGACGAGAATCCTGCATCAGACATACTTGCACTGTTTCAAAGTCGAACGATCGTATTCTAACAATGTTAAGGTAGCAGCAGTTGATGTTTGAGCACCCCTAATCTAGGTGAATACAAAGGAATGATTTTTGGAAATACAACCCACAAAGTTAGTAACCAAGATGGTGAGAGTTAGTGTGGAAATCTGTCATTTCTTAACTTATTTCTATAAACTAGTGGGCGTCCAGTGGTCGACATTCGACCATAGTTCATTGATTTTTTAAAGGGATACATATTATAATAATAGTTGTATGTTATAATATCATTGTTGAATGTAGAATGAAAAAGGGTAATTGGAACGTAAGAGTACAATAATACATACAGTCGAGCATAGCAACCTCCTTCACAACCTTTTTTGAAGTCCTTTATTGACAGATGTCAAAATGTCTTTTTTATTTACATGTGTGTATATGTTGTATGAAATTGAAGCAGTAGTGTGAGTAATGCATATTTTAATTAATTTAACGTACTTATAATGCATTTTATATAAGCTTTCTGCACTTCTCCTCCATATAAACTTTAACTATGCCAAGTTTCACGTTCATCCGTTCGCCCAATTCCGTTAAAAAGGGATACAAAGATTAGGCTTCACGTATTATTATATAGAACTTTAACTATGCCAAGTTTCACGTTCATCCGTTCGCCCAATTCCGTTAAAAAGGGATACAAAGATTAGGCTTCACGTATTAATATATAGATAATTGATATTTAGGAACTCTGTTACAAAGCAAAGTTGTGTTTCATAGTTTTAATTTTTCAAAATAAATAATTAATATCTAGTTACAAAGGACTATAAAGGTACAAAGATAGACTAAGTCACGGGCGGCAGCTAGTTTTTTTTTAATATTCCATTACCTTTTTTGTGACTGCGTGGTTTTTTGTCGCTTACATTGCCAGACGATATTTTGCTTATAAAATTCCAGTCGCCAATACTTGAACGTGACTGAAAATCGACTGGTATAAAAAGTTGCGAATTCTTTTTGTTCCCACAGTACTGTCATATTCTGAGACATTTGAAAATATTTACAAATCTCGCCAATCGTTTAGTGAGCTTTGAATTTAACTCTTGCCTGATCGACGCTTATTATCTGCTTACTGCACAGCTACTTGCAAAAACTTCAGAGCGAATTAGAAATTAAAAGTGGCCATTGGTATCGAGTGATGATGTAAGGAAATATATATCATACGAGTTTTCATACAAAAAAGTTTCTAGCGAAACGTATGAAATAAAAGTTTTATAAATTGCTAGAATGGCACTACTGAAGCTTAAATTAATTATTGGCGATGAAACAGAATGCAAAATGTATTTATTATATTTGAGAAAAAAATACCATTTCAATTAAAAAGTGATAATTAATTAATAATAAATTTGTAATAAAATTATTAACAACAATAATTAGTGGTAAACGTGTGATCCTTCAAATTTCACTCTCTAATTCAGCAGCGACATCTATGTTTCACATTGAAGTACATCTATACTAATATTATAAAGAGGTAAAGTTTGTGAGTTTGTGACGTTGTAGGGGGTAATCTCAGGAACTACTGGTCCGATTTGGAAAATTATTTCAGTGTTATATAGCTCATTTATCAGGGAAGGTTATAGGCTATATATCATCACGCTAAGACCCACGGGAGCGGAGCAGCCATGAACAATGTAGCAAAATCGGGGTATTTTTTCCTTTTCAGAGCTTCCGCTGCGTTTTAGCTCAAAATAACCATTCCACGCGTACGAAGTCACGGGCAGAAGCTATTAACTAAATATATTATCTATACTAATATCATAAAGAGGTAAAGTTTGTGAGGTTGTAGGGGGTAATATCTGGGGAGTCGGAGAAAAAATGGTAAAACGTTTCTTACAAACGCTGCCTTAACGATGAGAGATATATGATTGAGTTCTAGAAAAAAGCTGTAGCTTGATAATGCCTATTACCGCCCAACGAAGTGGGAACGGGTCGGCTAGTTTTTTTATACATAAAAAATACTTTTTCGTTCAACAATCCATAACTGCCAAACTACCGATGGATGGATCGGATCTCTCAATGGTCGACATTGTTTTTAAATAGCACTTTGAAACCACCATTGCATAATATATAAATACATTAGTATCGATATGAAAATGATACAGTGATATTCGATTCGGGACGTCGGGAACAAGGGTGAGACGTCGAAGATCATTTCAGTTTTGTAAAGCGTTGTCTATCGCACAGCGAAATGACACAGATGACTTATACTAAACCGACTCGTGGTCATTAGACGTGCCAAATCAAAAGCCGGGTTAACTGTAGTGATGTTAATGACAGGGATGTTCAGAAGATGTAAATTCTCCATCGGGATTAATTTCAAGAAACGTTATAATAATTTATTTGAGCTAATGACATCACGCTTGTGTACTGGCTTCTTAGAAGACGATTCATTTCGACCTCTTTTCCCGCTTCACAGAATACGTTCATGCTCCATTAACATCGAGATGTAATTGTGAATTTAGAAACGGTAAATAAAAATTAGTGCTTCTTTCCTGCATTTCAGCATTTACAGGTATCGCGTCGTACTTATCTACATCGTATGATAAACGTATAGTGATTCTTCGAAAAAATAATCAATTTTTGAATCGGTCCGAATCGTGGTGTGTGAAATAGAGTCATGAAAAAATTCCACTAGGATCGATTATGCAAAAATAGATCACGTACCATACTATTTTTTTCGGTTTTGATGCGTTTTTTTTTAGATTTTTTAAATTATAAATTATTGTATGGTTTTATGTTTATCTATACTATATATAGAAAAAATCGAATCATGATTTTATAGTGTCGATGCTTAATATTGACTAAAATAATCGATTTTTCTATGTCTAAAAATCGATGATCCTATTTATCGATCTCAGATATGTATCTAGTACTATACCGCTATATAGCAATATATAGATATAATACGGAAAAACATTTTTTTTAATGTTTTTTTATTTGAAAATCCAAAAAAGAAATACATAAGATAGAAAGTGAAAATTGTCATGACCAAGCGTAGTCCGGTGAAGCTGTTAAGACCTTGCTTGGTCAATAGCGTAGTCAGTTCTAAAAAAAAAGTCATGACCAAGTGGGGTGTCTATACGATCTTATAATTTTTTAAATAATTTATATGAAATGTGCTTATAAAAATATTTTGTTGCAGAGTTCTTCAGGAAGTTACTAAAGCTATCGCGGGAGGAGTTCCACGCCATGTTCAAAAGAACATACGGCATGATCTACGAACAACACTCTTATGTGTTTGAGCAGTTATTTGAACAGCTGGAAAGGTAAGGCAATTCTTAAAAATATTTTCAAATTATAATGACTTGAGAGAAAGTAATATTACGGAATGAAGTCAGGTTATATGGATGGAGCTAACCATAGATAAAGTTAGCTTACGAATTATTAGTTTTTGTTGAAGTAAAAACTTGAACCAGTGAAGTTACATTTTCACACTCGGCTCCACCGGACACTGTCTGACAAAGAATGCCTCGTGCTAATAATTAAGTTTTATTATAATAGATCATTACATATTATAAAACAAAATCCTCTGCCACGTCTGTCTGTCTGTCTGTTCGCGATAGACACAAATATTTTCTCCATAAATTCTGTATCACTATGAAATTCGGTTGTAGCATTACCATACAAGGGACTATTTATTTACAAATTTCATAAAGTTGTGTAGGTTTTATCTTTGTATTCGCATTTCTCCAAAGCTGCCAGTTCGAATTCTAAAATTGTTTTTGCAATAAATAGCCCATTTAATGACGATTTTTTATTGGTAAGTTATTATTTATCTAAGACTAAGACGGTAAATACGCTAAGCCTGGAAGGGGACTGACTCTTGAGCGCAGTGTCAGACCAAATCCGTATGTTCGAAAAACGACTTCGAATGAAGTTGGTTCAAATCCTTGTAACCTTACTAAAGCTTTCGGTGAAACAAAACATCGTTTTTTTTACCAAAAGGCAGCTAACAGGCAGACAGCCCACCGGATAGTAAATGGTTACCGTCGCCTATGAACAACTACAGCACCAAGGGCATCACTGTTGTGTTACCGACCTCGAAGAGCGCGTTTCAGTCCCTTCTAAAGAGTCCTATATCATAGCCCGGAGGAAAACCCGTTCCGGGTAAACACATTCCACAACAGTAGCGTACGCATATGCAGGTTCGAGAGAACCTCACGGTGGTCGCCATTTTGTTAGCTTTTAAGGTGTTCGGGTGAGTAGCCGACAGCAGCGGGAGGTGCGAGCTTGTAATGGTGAATGAAACCATAACATTGTGGTAGAGTTTATTCAAAGCCAGTCTGGGGAGCTACCATCATCCAATTGAGAATCTATCGCCAGCACCTGTTAGTGTCTTCCGGAAATGTACTTGAATGCTAATCGCTCACTAAGTTCTAATGTGTTTACAAGATGGTAAACATTGTCACTTAACGTCAGATTGTAGTAAAAAAGTATTAAATAGAATAAAATATTCCAGGTACTATTCTCGCGGCGACACGAACTTCGACGAAATGATGGACAGTTTCTTCGGGATTCTCTACAAGAAGATGTTCACCGTACTCAACTCACAATACAATTTTGATGATAAGTATGTATTTTATATAATAAGCGATTTCAAAGAATCTGTTCTAAAAATTGCACCAGAACCTCTTTGATCGTAGTTATATTACCTATCTAGTTATGGATTATCATAATTTTTCATATCTATTGTCTATGTACAAAATTTAATTAAAATTGATTGTGATTAATTAAAAAATAATATGCAAATTATGATTTATGATGTTGTGGTTGTAACCGTAATAGTTTAATGTATTTGTGACTAAAAAACTCCTACATATTTTATACGAATATTTACTCACCTATGACGTCAGCAGTTGTTGCAAAATGGCCGCGAACCGTACAAAAAATAAGAAAACAAAATTATCTCATTTAATATTCAATATAAATTATATTCTTGTAAAAGAGCTAAATCTTAATTAAATCAGCTTATGAATTCAGTGAGTTTTGTATAAATCGTCTGCGGTATAATTAGCGGTCAAGGTCTTTCGCTGGGAATTCGACGGTTACGCAATCATATTTCAATGGGTTCAACGAATTTCTATTGCCGTCTGAATACATCAAAACATTACGGAGCGTTATGTAACTTTGTAAAATTGGATATTTACAAATAATGTGATACAAAAACATGTCAATTTATTGACGTGATAACGTCTTATAAATCTATGAACGGCGGCTGCACGCAAGAAAAAGCATGACTCATTGTCACGTTCCGCATGAGCCGAACGTGCAAGCGAGAGCGAATAAGCGATAGAGAGGCACGTCAAAATGCGCCCAAGAGTTCAATCTCTTCTAAAATAAGATATACATATTCATATATACATGTTGTACATGTAATGTAAGAAATATACCTAATAACGTTTTAGCCAACCAACTAAAACAAACTTCATCTGCCACAATGAATAGTTATATGAACAGTTGACAATTGGCAACTGGGCATGTATTACCGATTTTTATGAATACCAGGTGTATTCAAAACGCTGGAAACACTGCAGCAGCTGCCCAGTAAATCATTTTTCTTTTCCAAACAGAATGAGCCATAAATAAAGTAACTCGGGCAACTGTATTTGTTATTATTATTACTTAATGTGTCGTAAAATTATATGAGCCTCCTTAGCTAGAGATCATCAGTGTATTATAATGCATTCAGATACTATCATTTACGATCATGCGATGTTGATCGTTCTCTTTGTTTATTTATGTGTTCATAAAACTCAAACTGTGCAATTAACTGGCAACATTTATATGAAATTATAATAATAATTTGTCATATGATAACTTTTGATTTATATCACTGTTATTTTTCATATGATATAAATAAATATTAGTTATTCTTAATAATTATGTGCTATGTTTCACATAGTTAACTTAAAAATTAGCGTTACGGGAGTATTTTTTATACTAATTCGTATTAGGTTTGTAGTGTCATTAGGTAAGTACTTTTGTTTTAAAAATAACGTTGTCATTTATACCTATTGATATAGCAGTGAGAAAAAATAATTTCATTACTATTGAATTATATTAAAATAGATATAATTTCCATAAATAAAGTTCTCATAGAATCATTTTTGGACATTCATTTGGAAATGCTTAATACATTGTTTACGTGTTTTCCAATTAAGTGACACCGTGTCCCAATGTGGCCGATATTTCTAGTTATTTAATGTTTCAAGAATTTTATTTGTAAGCATTCCTTTTTTAGTTTTATATTTGGCAACCGGTCTTCTAATAGATTAATGCCGTTGTCAAGTAGGTAAAAAAGGAAGTTTCTTGCGATAATTTCAATGTTGTAACAAGATGGTGGCCGTCTTGTTAGAACTTTCCAGGGAGTTTTCGCGGCAACTCAGAATCCATGCTCCGTAGTATTATTCCCCGTCCAATTCACTTGTGCACAATAATTAAACTGTATTACGTAAAACACCAGCAATATTACAAAATATAGACCCAAATAACACAAGATTATGAATAAAACATAAAATTCACTACATGGCATTCCTAGATCCCGCCAAAAACTTCCCTGGTAATTAACACAGGTAATTCACACTGTCATACGGTCATAGTTGAGGTTTGTGATTAAATAAATAAGGCACGATTTATTTAACAAACACACAAAGATTTGAAGTTCGTATCTCCCGTACACTAATGTTGTGAAATCGCGAATGCTGCGCTTACGTTGAATCCTTGACTCACCTACTTTCACGTCAGCCCACGTGGTCGCTTTTACGGACGTCTGTTTGTTTGTAATAGTATATCTTTACAAATCTTTACATTGGATTTTATGGACTGCACCGAGCGACCTGCGCTGTGGGCGGCACACTTCCATTATAAAGCTACATTGATTTCTTGTAACTTTGTGGCAAAGAGTAGATAGATATAAATGAATACACGAATCTTGTTTATTCTCCTACCATATCTAGCTGTGAAGTTTGTGGTAATTTTTATACAACACAGTGTGTGTGTCAACACAGTACACATAGTAATGTTCCGCGGTTTAGCATTAATTCTCTATGCAGTAATTATTTTTGACTCTTTATATTTCTATGTATAAAAGAATAACTGATAGACGCATTTACATACACTTTCATTCCCTTTTTCACCACGTTAAGGATGGAATTTCCGGAAATCCTTCCTTAATATAGTCCGCGTCAAACTTTTTGACCGTTCTAAGTAGATGCGCAGAACATAAATTTTGGTATCAGAGGGACGCGAAAGAGGTGAAGGGGGAGCACCCGCGCCCGTTTCTCGCCCCCTATTGCACCCACGTTGACCCGTGTGTCAGTGTCGGTGCTAGTTGCAGTACAGTCGCATTCAGAATAGTTTTGTTGTTGTTAATTACATTTTTATTTTAACATGTTAATTATAAGTATTTTATTAAATAGGTAGAATAATTTAGCTGAAGCTGAAAATGAGATCAGACATAAATAGGCTCGCAGGGAGGATTTTCTAGTTGATTTCATCTTTTAAGTAACAATGTGGCCAAAGTAGGTATCACGCAAAGCTTAAAGACACTGGCTCTTAATATTCTTTAATGTACTTATATTTGTTTAGATCCGTAAGCAATATCACTTATTCACTATTATTATTTATTTTACATTATTTATTTATGTCTCATACACATTTTTTTATTGTTTGATTTTTGCCTTCACGTGCAAAAAGAACACACCACAGGAGTCGGGACCGGTAAACGAGTGAAAGAATGTTGATCAAACGAAGGAATTTATCTTATAATGCTAGATGCTGCTGTCAATGAAGACGGATGTTGGTAGGCATAGAATAGATTTTAACAAATATTTTTAGTAGATATCTAAACACCATGGCCAAATGTACATTGATCTGCGATTGTTTTTAAAGTAGTAACGGGGAATGATTAATACCAGAATCTATCTCATTGCAGGTATCTCCAGTGCGTGAACGAGCACATGCGGGACATCCAGCCGTTCGAGGATGTGCCCAACAAACTGTCCGTACAGTTGCGTAGAGCAGTGGTCGCTACTCGCACCTTCCATAAGGCGTTACGAGCTGGTGCCGATGTCGTAAGGAATATGATACAGGTATGTATTACTAGTTTTAGACGAGTGATCATACTAATTATAGCACTAGAACTTCTAAGTCTTCTAGAGCGCAACCATCATGTATATGGCGAAAAAGCCAGTCATAGTGATTTGCTTCTTCGAGTCCCGTTTCGGGATCAGCCTGTGCATATTCAGCTTTTCGCAGGCCGGCATGACAGCGGCGACCGGCGATGGATAATGTGTCAGACGGTGGTTGCCGTTGCTTTTTGATTGTACTGTGCTTACCATCAGGTACAGTGCAGTCATTTTGCCGTGCTACAATAAAAAAAAAATTAATTAAATTCTCTGCTACCAGATGCTGAAACGACCTATCCTCTCTAATACGCAATCTCAACGCGTTATATACATTTAAAATTAATTTTAAAAATATTTATTAATATAACAATGTTTGTAAAATTAAAGATCTAATTTGTGTTGATTACATTTTGGAAACGTCTGTAATTGCTTCTTTTATAAACTATCTGACACGGCCACACGTTGCTGTGGCTCAGTTATTATACGTTGAATTAAAATGATGATAACATAAAAATGAAATAAAAATTGATACAGAACGAGCGAGAATGCGTAGTAAATGGATTAACAGAACACGTACACCAAAATAAACTGGAGTTGAAAAAGGAATTCAAAATTAAAATGTGATGCCATCTATGAGATAACAATAACAGTCGGTGTTATAGTTTTCTGACAACAAACCAATTTAAAGCGCCATCTGTTCGAAACTGACGAAACTTACAATTAATAACAATAATCAACATTGACAATAATTTAACTTCTAATTAAATAATATTGAGACCATTAATTGAAATATAATCATACTCTCTCAAGTTGAACCAAATTATACTTAAATGCCAACTTTTCATGAAGATCGGATGAGTAGTTTCGGAGTTCATCGTGGACATACATCATAACACTGTATTTTCATATATTTAGATGATGTTTTGTGTATTCTATTATTTTTATCTTATTTATTTCCTCCATATACCTATATTATACGTAAAAGTTTTCATTGATATTTTATTTAAAATGTACAGTGACTTGCAGTGGGTTCCAGCCGAAAATTAACACTGAGTGTTTCTTATGACATTTTAGCAAATACTGAGCTGGACACCCTTTCTTAAAGCTGCGATGTGCATTAATATATGTTCCAATAACTCATATAAGTATGAATATGTAGCTAAGCTTAGGTTAGCTCAGATAGGTCGCAAATTGTATGAATCATGCAACAACCCAAGCCGAGGTGTGCCGCGCACCCTTGAGCTAATTGTCAAAATAAAATGGGCTGAGTGCCTTAAGCGCTCGCCTTAGTAGTCCGGTGAAGCTGTTAAGACCTTGCTAGGTCAATAGCGTAGTCAGTTCGAAAAAAAAATGCATTAACACGTTTCTACAATAAGCATACAAAAAACGTTCTTGTGATTCACACTGTATTATACAAAATGTAACAAAATACACCCGTATTGTTTGAACGAATCAATCACTCTTTTGGTAATTGGCCAAGAACCGAGTAACACTTTTGTAAGAATTCTTAGAAAGTTTCCTATTTCTAGATTTTAAAATTTATTTTAAGTTATCGCTGTGTTAGTAACTTCCTTGTATTTAATAAAATAATAATCAACTTCTAAGAATTGAATTATGAATGTGCGATAAATTTTAACTTGATAAAAATAGTCCGTGAATACTTTATGAATTAACTAGCGGGCCTCGCGGACGTTGTCCCGTCCTGATTATAAAAAAAAGGTAGACAAATAATATACCTAAACGTTTCTCACGAAATCCTTTATCTACCGATGAAAATCGCATTAAAATCCGTTTAGTATGTTTTGAGTTTATCGCGAACAGACAGGCAGACGTGGCAGAGAACTTTGTTTTATAATACGTAGTGATATTCGCATTTATTAAAGTAAGAAACAATATTTCAGAGCGTATTTATATGAAGCGATGGTAGCTGTGGTAACGTTTACGGACATCACGTTGATATCGATATAGTTTCAAGTCATTGCGAATGAGACACAGTTTTCGGTGAAGGAGAACATTGTAATGAAATCATAGCATGGTGGTATGACTTTCTCTAAGCCCGCGTCTAATCTACCACCCTCAACTTGAAAATCTGGTACCGAGCACCTGTTGACGTGTTTCCGCAGCTACACTTGAACCAGTCCTCTCTACTGACTGACTCCACATCGTCATTTAACTTCAGATGGGATTACGGTCAAAACAGTTGAGATAAAATGTATCATCGGCAAGTTAAAGCGCTAAAATTGTTATGCAAAAGTTAAAAAAAAGTTATGTAGTAACTGTATAATTACTATAGTTATGTACTAATGAACGTAACTATATTAAATAATGATGTTATTATAGGAAAGGAATTGTGTTACTATTAAGTTTACGTTACGAATTCAGTTGTCATGAATACGCGGCGTATATTATAGTAGCCTCCGCAGCGCCCCGATTTTGAAACATTCTTCATTGGTGTTCCGCTTCTATTGTTCTTAGCGTATAATACTGTAAGAATTTTTCAAACCGGACCAGTAGTTTCTGAGATTACCCCCTACAACGTCACAAACTCACAAACGCACAAACCTTACCTCTTTATAATATTAGTATAGACTAGCGAATACAACAGACGTTGCTCTACCCTTTAAATAAATAAAAAAATGTTGAAATCAGATCGCAGCGCTACCTACCGGGTCCAATTCTAAATAGAAATCATTCTTGTATCCACTTGAACACAAAAAAATCATCAAAATCTGACCAACCGTTTAGGAAAAGTTCAGCTACATACACACGTATCTACAGACGAACTATATGTATATATTACTAGCGGGACCGAAAAAACGTTGTCCTGCCCTTAATATAAACTAAAAATTCTGAAATCAGATTGCAGCGCTGGCGTGTTCCATTGTAAATCTAAACCATCCTTTCAGCTATTTGTTGCCAAGCGGTGAAGTACCTAAAACGCTCGCATTAATAGTCCGTTGAATTTTTTTTTTTTTCGAACTGACTATGCTATTGACCCACCAAGGTCTTAACAGCTTCACCGGACTACCGTCCGTTGAAGTTGTTAATGCCCATGAAGCCAATAGCGTAGTTCGAGAGTCAACTCATAAAAAACCCGAAAAAAAAATCTTAAATCCACCTGAATACACACAAAAAATTCCATCAAAATCTGTCTGTTATATATCTATACATATAATAAGAAGGTAAATCTAAAGTGTGTGTACTTTTTAGATTTTTGTGAAAAAAATTGTTGCAGGTGTCTTGGAATAAGAAATAGGAATTTCAATCATTTTTAGAAATGTCTGTCTGTTTATCTGTTTGTTTGGGCATGCATCAATGCTAAGAAACTACGTATACGATACAAGACCTCACCATGAAAACCATAAAGCATATCCTGGAGTAACATAAAACTTTTTTTTTATTAATATCCGTCCACTTTATCAAAAGTTATTGTATTTTGAATGACGGCTCGAGTTGTGTACAAAAAAAGCGTAGGTAAGTAAGTAAATGCAATTCAGTCTCTTACAAAAATCGGATATTATATAATTTATAAATAATATCGAAGACACAGAAAACGATAGACTGTTCTTGCCCAACCTTAATTTAGGTCGATATAAATTACGGCCTAATGTACTAAAAATAGATACAAGTAGTTTTTTTTTATGTCATAGGTGGCAAACGAACAGGTGGGTCACCTGATGTTAAGTGATCACCATCGTCCATGGACACTAACAACACCAGAGGAGTCGCAAATGCGTTGCCACCCTTTGGGGGGAAGGGTTAGGGGAGGGAGAGAGAGAGGAGGGGAGGGGAGGTGGGCCTCCGGCGCTCTCACTAACCGAACGAAACGCAACAATGCAAGCACTCTTACTTCACGTCGGTTTTCTATGAGAGGATGGTACTACCCCGGGCGAGTCGACCCATTCATGCTGAAACCAGTAATAGTTTCAGCGTGGCTCTACCACCATTAAGCAGCCCAGAACTTTAATTTAATAAAAAAAGTATTTAAATGAAATGTTTTTCACTAAATTATTTGAAGTGGTATTTGTTATACCTAAAGATAACAATTCAATAATTAAAATTAAAATTAGTGATGCATTCAAGGCTACAAAATTTTTAATGGTATATTTAAATTGGCGGCTTTATTTAAACCAAAAAATAGGTTCAAATATAATGTCATAATTTTAGGACGCTGGGCCGTAATTGATTTAAAAAAACTGTGTTGGAACGTAGAGCTTACCTAGTTTTGTCATTAAATTAGGTCGTTGGGCCTAACGAGGTCATAATATATAGAGATATTATATTATACGCCCGCGACATATTGAAACTGTCTGGCGTCGGCAATGAAACCTCGACCGTGTCTAGATTTTTAATATAAGATCAAAGTCGCTGACTGCTAAATTAAGTCACAATGGGTATGTTAATATACCTAATTGTTATTAGTGACGAAACTTGTATCCAATTTAGTTACCGCTCGTATATTTTACCAAACTCGTATATGTAAATTTCTATAGTTAAATACCATTGTTTTATATAGAATATTCTCTAAGTATACGCAAGTATAAATAAAATTTAAATGTCTGTGTTTTTTGTCTGGCTATCGCCAATACAGGTGAACCGATTTTTATTATATTTTTTCTAACAGATAAAGAAGTTGAAGCATATCCTAGTCTCAATGTAATAATGTGTAAATCTATAGTTAATATAGTTAAATGCCATTGTTTTTCATAGAATATTCTGCAACTATACCCAAGCACCAATAAAATTGGAGTGTCTGTTTATCTTCTAAACTAGTGAACCGATTTTCGTGATACATTTTCTAACAGATAGAAGAATTTTCAGAGCATAATTTAATAATATTATATTACACTAGCTGTTACTTGCGACTTCTTCTGTTCCTAAAGTTTAGTAAAAAAAATTAAGTGTTTTACTGTTTATAGATTGTGGTCGAACGCTACAACCATAAAGTATTTAAAAAACAATCGTAACTTTCTCTCATCCAAGCGTAGAATTCACGTGTTAAACAGATTGCAAAGCTGATTGCTATAAATACATAGTGTACACGAGATGTGACACATTCGGCGGTGTAAGATCAATGCTCGACAAACGATCGAGCAACGTTTTATAATGAGTCATTTGCTAAAATGAACGTAACCGCGGCATAAGTTTAAGGTCAAGATTTACCTTCACTCGTGTAGCGCATTACGAGTGCTAGAACACCGGGAACACGTAAGTCTAGACAACGTGTTAATACCGGTTCTGATGTGTGCAAAAAAAACGTTGATATCGAATTGTAGACGCTATCGATCGAACACAATATTTATTTTAAAGGAATACGTTAGATAGAGGTTGGAAAGATATTAAATAATTTAAAGAAGATGGAAAGGAAAGGAAATGCAGTTTATTTTTTTTTTTTCCTTACTAATTGTTTTCGCAAAGAGAAAGTTAAGCAGTTTATATTAGAGAAGCGCTGTTAAAATGGTTTGTAGGTGTAAAGGGGTGGTAGAGCCACGCTGAAGCTATTATTGCTTTCAGCATGAATGGGTTGGTTCGCCCGGGGTAGTGCTTTCATTGTTGCGTTTCGTTAGGTCAGTGAGAGCGCCGGAGGCCCACCTTCCCTCTCCTCTCTCCCCATCACCCTTCCTCCCAAAAACAGGCTGGTAATGTATTTTCGACTCCCCTGGTGTTGTTAGTGTCTATGGACGGTGGTTATCACTTAAGATCATGTGACCCACCTGTTCGTTTGCCTGCTATGACATAAAGAAGGAAAAAAAATGTTTATACAAAATAAGATAGTTTAATAGTTCATGGATAGTCTAATAAAACAAGCACGTTGAGATTCAAGTGAGAACAGAACGAATACTTTTATTTAAAAAAAAATGCTACAGATAAAATATACAAAAACTAATATAGGTTAGTTTCACACTAGTGACAACAGATGTCGGTAGCAGTATTTAATGTTGATTATTTAGATATAAATGTCAACAGATAGGAGTGAAATACATATACGATTCTCTTTTACTTACGCACACATTCAAATTATAATAACTTTTGATAGAGCGAACAGTTTTTAATGAAACAAAGACTGAATGTAACGAATTAATATATTGTATGATTTTGAATTTTCACAATAAGTTTAGTACTTTAGTTGTGGTGCGTGTACAAAGAAACTGACGAGCAGATAAACAAACATTAAAAAAATGATATAAATGTATTTAATTAATAATTACTACTTGCAATAATGCTATTCACATTAGGTTTTGTTATATGTATCTATTAGCGGGCCGGGAGGATGTTGTCCTGCCTTGATAATAAAAAAATCCTAAAAGTCAACCGCAACGCCACCTACCGGGTCCAATTGTGAATCTAAACCATTCTCGGATCCACTGGAACACGCACACAAAGTTCTATTAAAATCGGTCCAGCCGTTTAGGAGGAGTTCAGTGACATACACACGCACAGAAGAAATTTATATATAAAGATGTACGTAAATAAGATGTATAGATTAAAAGTCGTATACCACTAGTGGTTTGACCGGTGGAATATCAATCCGATATCTGCAGATCAAACCCCGGCATGTACCAACGAATTTTTCGGGTTTCGCATATATTTACTAATTAATCTATGTGCTGACGGTGAAGGAGAACATCGTGAGGAAACCCGAAACTGAGAAATATTCTCGTACTACTATTGTATGTGGGAAAACAGAAATGTGGATTTCTTAGAGTTTGCAATCGTCAATACGTCGTGGTCTGGCGTGGTGGTTATGCACCCATACCTTCCTTCGGGAAGTGGCCCATAGGCCCTGCAATGTGTCTCTTACAGACTGAGGAGGATATGTATAGAGCACGCTGGCGTCCAATCTGAATATTCTACGCGTTATTCTATCGGTTTATTTGTTTCCAGGTTGGTATAACGCAGGAGTGTGTGAATGCCTGGGCGCGGTTACGTTTCTGCGGAGCGTGCAGCGGCTTGCAACCGCCACCTTGTTCGAGATACTGCCACAACGTGATCAAGGGTTGCCTTCCCGCGCACGCTGATATCGGCGACCAATGGGATGCTTATGTCGGTGGGTATCTCTAGTTTTTTTTTAACATTTGACCAAAATTCATGTGATTTTAAATAACGATGTGGTCCAAGTTTAAACACGCTAAACCCAGTGGAGGACTGGTTCTCAAAAGCAACTGCCGGTATACACCAACAAATGCCTCGTGACATATTCAAATTGAGGATGGTAGCTAACCACCTCCCCTCCCCTTTCACTTTCCTCTTCGCCTTCCCTTCCTCAACCCCCCCAACATAGGCTGGCAACGCACTTGCGACTCCCCTGGTGTTGCAAGTGTCTATGGACGGCGGTGATCACTTAACATCAGGTGACCCACCTGTTCGTTTGCCTCCTATGATATAAAAAAAAAACCAGGTGAGACACGAAAACGACGTACTACCATGCCACGGTTTCATCGCGATGTTCTCCTTCACCCAAAGCTCAGAGGCAGTCACAAAGATTCTATAACCTACGTCCTTCGACGCCGTATCCGAACACGCTATCAACTAAGCCGTAATTGCTTAAGAAAAACTAGCTAGTACTAAGAACAGAAAGATCTGCAGAGGATATCTAGAATAACATTCAGTACATTCAGTAGAATATTAAAGATTTTTTTTACATAAAGACATTTTTTTCTCATTCTAAAAGACTAGATTGTCAAAACGATCAGATCGTGATGAAAGCACAGTATGAAAACACATTTTTTTAATCCGCTTTTCTAGGTACCACCCTCAAATTGAAAGTCTATTGTAAAACACCCATAGGTCAGTTAGTCCTTCACTAGGCCTAGCGTATTTACCATGTTAGACCACATCGTCATTCATTCAATAACAAACGAGATGGTGGTTAAAGTATAAAGAGAAAGAAGTTTTAAAATGACCATAAATGTTGCAGACGCCGTAGATAAAGTGGCTGACCGACTACTCGGCCCGTTCAACATTGCTATGGTCGTCGAACCGATAGACATCAAGATATCGGAAGCGATAATGAGCTTCCAGGAGCACAACCAGGAGATATCGCAAAGGATATTCACCGGTTGCGGGAAACCGGTGCTAGGGGGCGGTGGAGGCGCAGGACCGTTCTTCGCTCCCGACAGGAACCGTAGATCGGCCAGATCTATACCAGATTTCGATTGGAACCACAAGGCGAATGAAGTCGATGCGGATTTCGAAGTGGAAGCGACGTTGGAGAGTCTCATGAATGATGATCCCCGATGGTTAAGCATGGCTACACCAGAGGGTATAAGACGAGTGACAGCAGAGATGGCTGAACAGGCCAACCTGAGAGCGAAGTTCCTCCAGTATATGAAGGGTAACCTCAAATTGGAGGAGTACGAAGAACATGAGAGGAGAAAACGAGACGCGGACCCGGATCCCGCTGCGGCTGAAGGGATGGATATTGACTTCAAGTCGTACGAGTTTGATAAAAAGGGGCAGAGGAAGAAGAAGCCTGCCGCTAAAAGTGATGATAGTCATGGTAAGTGGTTGGAAGTTTTATATTAATTTCCACTTAAACTGGACTAAGTTATCTATATCAGCTTATTAATGAAGTGTACAAAATTTAAAGAAAATGTTTATAGGCGTTATTGCAAGAAGAATTTGAAGTATATGAGTGTGTCCATTATTAATCAAATTGGTATTTTCTCTTTGTGTATCACTTTAATTTATATTTTACTAGCGGCCCCGGCAGACGTTGTCTCACCCTGATTATAAAAAAAATCCTTGACAAATTATACACCAAAACGTTCCTCGTGAATCACTTTATCCACTGGTAAAACCGCATAAAGATCTGTTCAGTAGTTTTTGAGTTTATCGCGAACAGACAGACAGACAGACAGACGCGATAGGGGACTTTGTTTTGTACTATGTAATGATGCAATGGAAACAAATACCAAATTAAAAATAAAATTCTTAATGCATATGTCTAACTCTACCTGAATCTCGATACATGTCATTTATGTAGTCATTTTTTTTTCTACTGATCTGGTTCGCCCTCTTGGTCTGGTATTATGAAATCATCTAATAATACTTTTATATATTAAACTTGGTAGCATGACTAGACATTACCTAAATGTAGGTACGGCACTGTCCATACCCTTCGTTGATAGTTTCCGATGACATTTGCCGGGTTACTAGAACGTTTTTTTGCTGAGATTTCTCAAACGGACGGTATGAAATCCTCCAGGTTCTGAATGGGGAGGCCCCGCCCTGGAGAAGTTGGTCCGGGAGACGAGGACACGGATCCGCAGTAGCCGGCACTACTGGAACCACTTACCAGCATTGCTCTGCAACTCGGCCAGCATACCCAATTCGCCTTGCTTCAATGGCACAGAAGTCGCCAGGTAGCCCTTACTCATTCTTTTATACTTTATAGGTTTTAGCGTATGACCACATTCTCATCTAATGTTAAATGGTAATGTAGTCTAAGATGATAACATACTAAACCTAGGGCTATAGACTACCTCTTAAGTGCAATAGATTCTTGCTAGGAGGCAGTCATTAAAATTTCAGGAAAAAATGACCCGCCTGTTCGTTTGCCTCCTATGATTTAAAAAGAATCTAGCCACTTCTATCATAAGAGGCAAACGAACAGGCGGGTCACCTGATGATAAGTGATCACCGCCGTCCATAGACACTAACAACACCAGAGGAGTCGTTAATGCGTTGCCAGCCTGTGTTTGGGGGAGGGGGCGAGGAGAGGGGTTGAGAGAGGGGAGGGGAGGTGGGCCTCCGGCGCTCTCACTGACCGAACAATGCAAGCACTGTTACTTCACGTCGGCATTCTATGGGTCGGGTGGTACTACCCCGGGCGAGCCGACCCATTCATGCTGTAACCAGTAATAGTTTCAGCGTGCCTCTACCACCTCTAAAAGTACAATAGATGCATGCAAGCAGATAGTATTTTAACTTGAAGAAAGGATGAAGATTTTTATGAAGGATTGATTTCAATTAGGTAATCTAAATGAATATTTAAAACATCAATGTTAAAAATAGAAGAAAAGTCAGCTAAGAAATACTTATGCTTGGTGATAGATTTACAACTTGAGGAAAGAATTAATTTTTTATACAGGAATTGTTTTAATCGTGCAATTAAAATGTAATTTTTGATAAAAAGTCAATGGCAGTATGTTAGAAAATCGCATCCATATATAATACTACAAAAAGCCTCCACTTGTAGTGACGATAAATATGGTGAAACTATTAAATGGTGGTATAATATCACGTAATACCTTTCTACTTAGATACTGCCTTGAACTTAGCGATTTACCATTAAGATGAATTAGATTTGTACCGACTACTGCAAACAACAGCTAATCCCATATCTAAAATTAATTATCAACGGCTAGAATTAGGTTTAAGTTGCGGAATTCCAGTCTATAAGTGTAAAATAGCCTGACTTAATAACCGCTATAAGCCCATATTGTTTCCGTCTTAGAGCTCATTCCAGAATTATCCTACTTTTAAAGATATCCTGGTGTATTCTGTACAGTATTTATAAAACGTCCTGGAATATAAGATACACACGTTTCTACTACTTACATCCACATGGTTTATCGATCGGATTCACAACTCTTAGACTACTTTCTTCTTTTAAACTAGGAATGGCAATTCTTCACATAAAACACGATTTTTAAATCGATCTGAATCACTTCATGAAAAAATCGAGGTCACAAGAAACGTTTAAAAACCTATCACTTAAAAAAAATCTTTTGATCGTTTTTCGTTTAATTATTCATATAATTTGCATTACTGTATGGTTTTATAGTTATTTAAATAGAAAAAGTCCAATCACGATTTTATAATGACAGAGATCGATTAAAGTAATCGACATTTTTATGTCTCAAAAATCGATTATTCGATCTCGGAGTGCCGTCCCTATTTTAAACCGAAATGCCCAAGTAATTTTATAATAAAACCATCTTATTTTTCAAATATTGGTTTAACAACCGTAGGCTAAATGATTTGCGTATTTGATTCTAGTTACACGTTAAACGCAGCCGGAGAAGGGACTGCAGGGTTGGCATCCAACCCCGAGGTACGCGGCGCCGTCAACCCCACGGCAGTCACTATAGCCACGGGGGAGACAGAGACCCTTAAAACCCTCACAGCGAGATTGAAGGACGCCTTCAACGGTGTCGAAGTCCAGTGGACCGACGCTCAGGACAGAAGTATGCTACTCTCTCATACATACACGTACACACACACCCATGCACACGCATACACAAGCACAAAAAGTTCAGTGCGGTCAAAAAAATACCGCCGTTACAGTACACAAACGTATGGACTGAAAACAAAATATTTCTTTAATTTCCTCTTCGTTTTATTTTATACAACTAATTTTCCAGCTTATTACTGCCATTGTCGAGTAGGTAATAATATTACAAGTGTCTTGTGATATTTTCAATGTTCTAACAAGATTATGTAAAATGTCACCATTATTATATAATATAGAGTTAAATAACAAAAGATTATCAATGAAATATATAAGGCACTACATGACAGACTAAGATCTCATCAATAACTTTAATTTTAATTATTAGGCTACGATTAAAATACACGTCGTCACGTAACTTTCAGATTGTTTTAAACGCCATCTATCGGCTTATATCGTTGTACTATTGCATTATTTAGACAATGTATTAAATGATGATTATTTTTATGTTATCAATAAAATTGTTTTTACTAATAACCATCGAATATGTCAAATATTAAATCAATTTTGTGATGTTCTTGCAGTTGACTTGCCGCCATCTGCAGCATCACAGGATTACCTTGATGGCGCGGAGTCTGGCTCCGGGTCTGGAGACTTCGACAATGGAGACGATGGTTTGCCTGATGATGATGAAGACAGAGAGTATGAAACAGGTATGATATCATTCATCCTTCTACATAGTCAGACCTTTCACCTACTTTATTATAATGACTACACGGGTAAAGATTTGATGCTTCTAGAGCCACCAATTTATTCTAAGCACTGTCCGTCACTCTGTTTTCAATCGAATAAGGATGTTTTTTTTTATCGTAATACTTTTATCCAGGTTCTGGCGAGAGAATACCATATAACGAGGATACGGATTCACCGAAAGAAATCGTACCTACGGCACCGTCACCCGTTTCCACCGAGGCTCCCTTCATACCGAATATCATAGACTCGCCAGGCACTAAGAACGTGTTAATAAAGACCAGTGCAGGAGCGCCTCCGGAGACCGGCGATATAGAGCCCCCAGTCGATACGGATGTCGAGAGAACCGTGGATCTAGGACCGCCGGTCAAGGAGCAGCCAGTGGCCGGTTCCGCGGACCGACCCTCGCTCCAGAAAGCGCTGTTCACTTACGCGTTGCCGGTCGTTTGCGCCTGGTTCGGTACTATCCTCACTGACTTGTTTTAATTTCAAAGGTTTCGTCACGTTCCGGTCTTCGATACACCTCTAGTAACGTTTCTGTTCGTCTAATCCAGTAACTTGTACTTATGTAACGTTCAGTCTGGCAACGTCGCGTCTTCGATACCACATGTCAACAGAAGTGTCAATTTGATAGGTCAATTTTGACGTTTTTGATATTTCTTGATGCGATAACCTTGATCGCACGTCAACTCGTGTTAAACAACCAATTATATAATGTGACAAAATGTATTCGTTATTTGTTTATTATAATATCTAGTATTATATTAAAGTATCATATTAAACTTTATTTTAGGGAAATCTCAGGATTATTATTTCAATTTCGCCATTGTCAAATGTTATATCTCGACGTTGTTACCGTCATGTTTCTCTAGGGTTGGACTATCGACAGTGGCTTAGAAAACTAGTGCAATCAATTTTTATTATAGCTCACATGCATATATTTGAAACCTTATATAAGATTGGCTTTTTTCAAGAAAAAAATAGTCTTATTAATCCAAAAACATGACAGTCTTAAAAATTTTAGCTAACAAAGTAGAAAAATCGTTAATATTTTTTATCGCGTGATATAATTACGGTTTTATGACATATTACAAATATTATAGATAAAATGACTCAAAATTATTAAGTAATATCTACATAACATCCCAAAACACAGTTAACATCAAGATATTTTTAGTCGCATCCTTATTTAGTTTTTTTGACAGATGTCAAATACGAGCTATGAAATTGTACCAAGAATATAAACATGATGATAAATGTGAGAACAACTCTGAATGCAGACGCGACGTTGCCAAACCGTAACAATTATAAATAACGATAAGATGACCGTATGCTCTCTTTTAATTTTGTTATACGTGTGAGTGACATAGATAAAAATATATTCTTACTTGTAGTACTCTCGTTTACACTTGTAACAGAATTAAACGAAAGGAATCGACATATTATTTTATGGGAGAACAAAATACAGAGAGAAACGTTTAAATTGTTGAAAATCGGTAACGTTATGAAACCAAATATCGATTTGTAAATAGCCTAGTCAGTTCGAGTTTAGCGCATGCGCTACTGTGATATATTGTGTGGACTTTATACTTGAAAATTTCCCAAATATTCAATTACGAACTTCAGAATACTTTGTATTTAGTACACGATCTGTGTTTGTGTATGTTTTTTATATTTATTTGAAATAAAAATAAATTTTCACTTCAACGGACAGTCATCGACAATAATTTTATTTTATATATGTAACGTCAGTGTTGTATTTAAAAAAAATGATAATAATCAGCCAAATTATTACGTATTTATTGAAATATCTAAAAGTAATGTAAATAAATTGTAAATTGTGGTTGTTTATATAGTGAATGTATAATTGATTGTTTTTAACTTCTGTATCTGTGGACGATATTTAAGGTTTTAATTGGTAACAGTTTTACGAGAGTTCTTTGAAGCAAAATATCAATTTATAAACTGTGGAAACATTCTCTTCCCTTTTTTGTACCTTGTTTATTACAAAGGTATAGGTTTGTATAAAAATTGAGAAAAATTATTTTCAAGGCGGTAGAAAAAAAATGTTTCTAATTGTGTACATAATTCTTAGTCATAAATGTAAAAGTAAGTTAAGAGACTGATTTGCTATTTGTTTATATGTTTTCTGTTTATTTTTGCTTTCAAGGGGTCATTTCAGTCGGAGTGAAAAAGGTGAGATTCTAAAACTCATTGACAAAATACACTTAATACAAGTAATATGATTAATATCGTACTGATTCGATTCAATATACAAAGTATTTTTAATCGTAATGAACGAATAAATCGAATGAAATTGCGAATTTTACTACAGATAAAATAAATTTTTCGGATACATGACTAAATCATTTATACTGTATCTATGCTTTAAATTAATATTTACAATTCGAAAACAATATATGTTAGTTTATAACTTTAAACCATAAAATTGTATAATGATCTTGTAATACAATTATTTATCTATAACGAATCGATAGTTATGTTTCTATTCATTTTTGTTCATGAAATTATTCATGAATTAATTTATTTTGATAATAACGATTTAAAACTTATATTTAAATTGATGAAATAAATGGAATGAGGTTAGTTTGTCATGGTTTTTGAAAAACTTTATTAAATATAATAGCTATTTTTTAACCGACTGAAATGTGATGATGGCGTTATTGATATTTACCTTTTTATTTGTTTTACATATATTATTATTGATATCGAGTTTGGCTTCAGCTTTATTTTGCTTTTAATTCTAATGTATAAAGTTACAATTAATTGTATGTTTATTTTAGATAAATTGTTAAATGAGAGAATCGCTGTTGAATATATTTTGATATTTAGACCTCCAGCACGATTATAAAAAAAAGATATAATCTTGACCACAGCAAAAATATATGTATAACATAGTAATAACATATATGCTTTTGAATATTGAATAGCTAAAAGGTTTTTGATAATTCGTGACTTATTAATCCAATAATCGTATTACGCGTAACGTATCTACGATTTCATAACTTAATTAATACTACGTTTTTATGTAATCCAAAATACTTATTTTAATAGTTGCTAAGATTTATTATTTACAAAAAAAAACAATAATCTTTGATTTATCGGTACTGAGTTACGATGCTATAAAAACGCACAATAATTTTTAACAAGTCTAATAAATCGAACTAAAGTACGTTCACATGTCTAATTTGTAAGAAATATTATGCCGTTATCTATACAATAATTTATGGTAAAAATGTGTTAATTTAACGTATACTATGCGAGCAGAGCACAAATAATAAACACTTGACATAAAACTATATTGAATTAGATGTAATGTAATATTTAAAATCCTCTTGGCAAAATATATTTTATTACATAGTAGACATAACATATAGTATTATTTATATTTTAAATAAAACTATAGTTTGATATTTCAAATGCAAATAAATTAAACATATATATATATATATAATTACGGTGCGGATCAAGGATATTTGAAAGAAGTAAATAATTTAGCTCTTACAGTAATATTGTTTTGAAAGCATGTTTTTTCTTCTCAATCATGAGTTATGTAGACTTGATTATCTCTAAAGCCTTTACTGGTACTTAATGTTTTCAGATAATCGTAAAATATATAGGGACCAAATATCAGATGACATCACTGCTATGTGCCATTTATTTAAGATTAATTTATGTGAATACATATTCAATAGCACTATTATGTAATCTGTGCGTCTTTGTTCAAAGTTCTTGTGTTTTACATCTGTGACGTATGTCAAACGAATGGAACGATTGAATGAATGAATATACGATTGTCTTTATAATGTTAATAATCATATTTAACGTTTTTAATCTATAAGTAAATTTTATAATCTTAATTCAGGGTCAGTGAATCAAAATTCGATAAATAAAAAATTATATCAACTATAAATAAGATATTATTTAATTTTTCATTTTGTTGATGTTGCCGAATACGTCGCTTTTGAGGATTTTTTTACGTAAACACAGTAACTTACGTAAAATAATCTACGGAACATTGTAATATACATAAAAAGTGAAGACGGCGTAAAATATATATCCATACAAAATTTCCACGTAATCCGAATGTAGAATGAACGAAATTTATAGCTATTTTAATATAAATGTATAGCAGTGAATTATTTTTTAGTACATTGCAATTTTAAAACGGAATCAATGCTTGTTATATATTAAAATAACGAACAACTCTTCTGAGTTCCTCAGTTATTGAAATAAAGGATAACCGCCGGGGTTGGACGACGACCTTTTTCAAATTTCAAACATATATTAGCAGACGTATATCTTTATCTAATTTATGGCTCTTTAGGATTCATAATATCACCTGAAATTAGCAGTCATAGAAATTCAAAGTTTCCATAACATATGGAAAATAACAGATATACTTAAATTATTTCCTATCTACAGAGAAATGACAATTAGATGTTGCTTACTACTTAGTTATGAAATATTCTATATACGAGGACTGCAAAATAGTATAATTTATTTAAATGAATTAAACTGCCAAATTTCATACAGCTGATTAAGGATTCACGTTTACACACTGCCTGTTTGTAGTTTTGTAATAGGTATTACATAAGATGTAGATTTTGTACGTAAGGGGATGTTCGTGTGACAGGGTACAGATAAACTGTAAAAATGTCATTTTGTTTATGCATTCTGTAGAGTTTTACACTGAAGCGAAGTTCTATCGATTTTATTTGTCCAAATAATCGATTACCGGTTTTATACAAAAGCTAACTTTATTTGTGTACAGAATTGACCTATTATTGTGAGCATACATTTGAAGAATTATAGAAGCTGCAGCAACGACGGTCGGAATTTTTATACTAAATGTAGCGATTGTTGACAGTTATATTTTAATATAACCACAGATTAAAACTACTTGCTTTGGTTAAACATTCACCGTGTTATTACAAAAAAGTTAAATACGTATTGAATACTGGCTTTAAAAAAGTTTTGGTACTTTCGTGTTAAATGTACCGCGCTCACCGAACGTTCGACATCTTGTTCTTTTATCTCGGTTTGGTTAGGATAGGTTCGAATAAGAATAACGCCGGCTTGCAGCTTCAGCGGTCGGCGAGCGCGGTGCATTTAAAACGATAGTATGCAAACTTTTTTAAAGCAAGTATTCAATACGTATTAACTTTTTGGTAACCGTGTTGGTCAATGGCACTCCATTTTCAGTGAAACTACGTATTTGTAAAGCAGTACTTTCGTATTCAAATAGATTTACGAGGAGTGAAAACACTATATTGTATTTGAATAATATTATTTACTATTTAACTGTTTTAAAAATATAACTTTCTATAGGTTAATATTTATTAAGACAGAAAACTTGAAAATTGTTTAGAATTTGTATTTAAAGGTTTCTTATAATTTTCAAGAATCACTCAAAAGCGTGTATATCTATAAAGAATAAATTAATGTACATACCGTAATAGTTTGATTTGTTAATTAAAATATATATTCGATTTTATGGCAGTCTGACTTAAATTTTGTAAATAAAATCGAATTGTATTTACGTTATCTCTGCTGAAATATCTGTAGGTATGCTGTTTATGGCACAAAAAAGTTGAAATTAAACGTTTAATACTGTGTAATTTATTAAAATTCTGTGAATATCATCGAAATTTACGTACGTCACACGTTTTGCGGGAAAAATTCTAGTCACACTTTCGTTTTGGATTAATTTCATTTGTTTTATAAATTAATTCGGTGCTGTATACGCAATTTAGCATAATAAAGGCGATTTTTTCTCATACACGTGTGACTTAGCAACATTTTATATACGTAATTAATATAATATGCTTACAAGCGTTGTTTTATATTTCAATAATACATTACACTTGTTGAAAGAATTGCTTATATTCAAAACTTAACATAATTATTAATTATAAATTCAATAATATTATTTTTCAAGAATCTCTGTTAGTTCTAGCTTTTCTTTAACTCGTGTACCATTAAGTTTAATATTACTAATATTTCAATGTGTCGAATGACCTTTCGGAGCTCTTAAATGACGCCTTGTCATCATTACTTTACAGATTATAAAAAATATATTTTTTATTTAGGCTATGGCACCTGTGCTGTTATTCCACAATTCTGCCAGAAATCCTATCTTAAAACAGCGTTTGTGAGTGTCGATTAGAAATTAAAAAGTTTGGACCGAGTGTAACTGTCCTTAGAATAATGGATTTTTTATGGAAATATATTATTATGTAGGTATAAAATTTGTGTACATAAATAAAAAGATAACATGTATATGTTTCGTTGTGTTATTGCTATAATCTATAGCGAAACTATCTTGAAATTGACATTAACTCGTTTTAGGATTAACGAGATTTATAAAAAAACAAAATCTACCTAATCCTACTGAGGTACTAGTTCGAATTAATAATATTTTGAAAGATTTCGTATGAAAATGAGCACCAAGACGTTGCCTGTGAACTCATTCTGAAAAAGAATAAAGAGTTAAAAAAACCATTTATATATATGTAGGTTCTGATATTTACTAACCTCTCCCAAAAATAGTCTTACAATTTATTTGTGGAGTAGCATCCACTTTGTATGCATTAAAACTTAATTAATAATTGTATGAATTAGGTAAAATCTAACTTGCTGTTAGGAGTTAGAATTAATGAAGTAGTAACGGACTAACATCTATAATTCATTATAATATAATAAACACTGATTTACTCTATTTAAACACAAAAAACATCTAAGGCAAATATAGAATAAGTGCCTTCATAATTGTCTAGTTCAGATAAATGCAACACGCGTTTTACCTGTGCGCATGTTTTGAAGTATTTTTTTAAATCTTTGGAAGTGTAGTGAATAGGAATTACACTTTGTTAGGATACGCTTTTACTACTATAAGCCCATGTAATTTAGCAAGGGTCTAGCTGATTTGGACCAGAAAGTCGGTTGTTGTAATGGATAAAGTTAACTATAACAGTCATAAATAATAATACTAGCTAGCAGAAATAATAGCTGGTCAATAGCAGGTGACAGTACAAATTGCCAGTCTTTATCTAGACACGCGGTTGAAGCTAACGGAATGGCGAGCGCGCGTTACCATGTGTAATATTATACACGAACCATTTTGATCCACTTTTTGACATAAACATTTCAAATTCGCCTCATATATTGATATATATGCTCCATATTTTATAAACACACATCAAACAGTTATTTAAATATTATTGTCACTGACTGACCTATGGATCTAAATTGTAAGGTAGTTCCAGATGACCTAGAAAGTTCAAATTTGGCATCCAGATTGGTAGTTGGGTGAATATAAAAGAAAACAATCAGAAACTAGTTTTTTTTTTATTACAATTTTTCAATTGATTCTATTAGGAATATGTACTTATAGCGCCTGTAATGTAAGAATAGCAAGCAAAATTGATGAGTCTGTCTTCAATATGTAGATTTTAAGGTCTTTACGTAAATATATAGCGAATGGAATACCATCCTTATTTTTTTTTAATCTAGACATCACAAATCCGACCTTCACCGAGACAGATCAGACAGACAGAAATCAGATCACATCCAAGTCAAACCTTTGGCTACATTGTCCCAAGTTATTAGGAGAAATAAAATTTTAAGTTGTTATAACATAATTTTATGTTGTATAAATAAATTTCAGGCCTGACCATTGAACTTGGCACCCATTTAGATCTCATTTCTTTTATCGTTGAAGTCAACAACCAAGGCATATATCATAATATTGCACTTGGCTCTCATTTCACATTTATGTTTTTGATGGGATAAAAAATCTAATGATATTTACTGGACATCTCTCCTATCAGAGTTATTTCTAAATTTTTACTAATTTAGATTTAGAAATACGGGAATATAACTGATATAGGTATTTAAGCTGATTACGACTGTGTATACAGTCACAATGACTCTGTTTCAATTTATAGTGTAGCAAAATAAGCCAATATATATGCAGTTGCTGAGAGACTTGCAGGTCGGCATGACAGCGAAAGTTGACATTATGGATACCACGAGGTGAACGTTAATTTGTAAATAAATAGAATCCAAAATTGGAAAGGTTACAAAAAATCAAACGCTTTATTTCCTTAAATATTTAATTTTAACAGTAACTCTTAAAATAACACAATACAGATCACAATTGCTTGTCTCAATCGTCAGATTCATCACTTTCCTCTTCCTCGGATCCGCTTTCCGAATCCCATTCTTCAGAATCAGACCCGACCCAATCCGGTAAAGTCGGCTGTTCTATTATTGTTTTCCACTCATTTAGTTTATGAAGATCTGTAAAAAAATACTTTTATAATGTATATTTTTTTTTTTTTTTTGGCAACCAGTCTTCTAGTAGACTATTACTGCCATTGTCAAGTGAGTATCGATATTACAAGTTTCTTGATAAAATTTCAATGAACTAACAATGGTGGCCATTTTGTTAAAACTTTCCAGGGAGTTTTTGTGGCATCTCAGAATTCATGGTCCGTGGTATTATTTTTCATTCGCTTCACTTATGCACAATGAACAAACTATATTACACAAAACACTACCAATTTTACACAATGTAGAGTCAAGTAAAACAATATTATGAATAAAATATAAAATCCCCTACATGACAGACTAAAATCCCGCCAAAAACTCCGTAATCTATATTATTGTAGACCATAATGCAATGTAGACTATGCTCATCCAAAAAAACTATATATGTTTATAGTTTTTTTTTTCAACATTATGCAAAAATATAAGTATTAAATCAAACTTTTACAGCCCATGCAAAGAAAAATTTAGTCATATCGTTATGGTTTTTTAATACAGTTCCTATACCACAGATAATTGTCCTGTGAACACATAAACTCAAAACACACATAACAGTGGATATAAATATAACACAAACGTAATTAATAACAAACCTAAACTATACATGTCGCCGAGATAGAACTGCTTATCGTCCTTCTCGAGTAATCCACCGTACATGTACAAGATGGACCTTTGTACGGCCATCATGGCGGACATGCGACCCATTGGACCGGATTTATTTCCAACAGTCGTCACCGACGCAGACGCAGGGCTCAATGTCGGAGTACCTCCTAACTTCATAGTGAACACTTCGTCTGTCGTCACTAAAAAAAAAATTAAAAAATTGTGAAAGTCGTGAAGACATGTTCTTTCTACTTTGGTAAGTTAAGGAGGTCCATTGACGTACTTTTTTATACTTCATTGGTTTAAGCGTTTGACTACAGTATCAACTGATCTTAATCGACGATATGGTCTAAGGTGTTTTATTGTTGCTTCAACGAACTTCAACAACGAACGAAATTATTTATTATATAATTTGATACTAGTGTATTATACGCACCGCGCTCGCTGCCCGCTACCGCAACCAGCACGCGTTACTTTTTTCGCAAGTCTAACCTAACCAAACCAAAATAACAGAGCATGCGAACGAGCGCGGTGCATTTAATACACAAGTACCTTTAATTTTATTTATTTCACTTATACTAATTATGTGACCGATGACATCTAAAGTGACAATTACTTATTTTAGTTTTCAACCTTATTTTAAGAGTGATACTCACATAGTTTAATAATTAATCTATATTACAGATTATTAATAGAACATAAGGTGGTAAACTATCTCCACTGACACACCCCCGGATATAAATGCTGTTGCGTTTAACAGTAGACAAGATTTTAGTCCGGTGAAGCTGTTAAGACCTTGCTAGGTCTATAACGTAGTCAGGTCGAAAAAAAAATTTTTTGAGTCTTTACCATTTTTTTTTTTCTACAACCAATCCTCTAACATCAGTTGTACTCAACCATATCTTTAAACGAGCCACAAACACGTTTCACTCATTGTGTCGTGGACCGCAAACTACAAATATTTAGGTTCTATACAGCTTCACCGGACTACTAAGGCGAGCGCTTAAGGCACTCAGACGATTTTATTTGACAACTAGCACTGCACACCTCGGCTTGGGCTGTTGCCTGACTCATGCAATTCGCGACCTATCTGAGCTGAGCTAAGCTAAGCTATATATTCATACTTATATGAGTTATTGAAACATATATGTGTACCAAGCATACATACCTCAACAACTCTTATATGTATTCTGTGTCGGATAATTTTTTCTAAACTATTTCAGTTTGATAAGGGAAAAAATAAAACCCTTCCACTTCCATGTGTAAGCATATGTGCGTGCACGTGTGTGATATGTGTAATGTTGTCGGATGTAAGATTTTGTGTCACTGTATCGCACGAGCAGCGTATTCAAGGGTTCCACGCCGCCAAGGGACCGGGCCTAGGCTTGAGCCGCTGCCGAGGGTAAACACTCTAAACCTATAGTGGGACTGGCTCTTAAGTGCAGCTGCCGGAACACATCAAGTGCTTAGCGATAGATTTTCAACATGAGGACGGTATCTACTAGCTAAGGGACTTAGAAAAAGCCCTACCATCATACTAAGGTTTCAGCATGAGGTTATCCTTCACCGAAAGCTCCGACTTGGATTCGATCGTACGCTCATTGACGTGGTTGGTGTCCGTAAACACTATCAACTAAGCTCTCATCGTTTCGATGACATTGTCAGTTGATTTTTGCAACGTGTCTTTTGATGGCTTCACCGTATCATTTCCATGTTGGGACTGTATAATATAAGTCCCCTATAGTTATGACTTGAGTATCTTCAAAAAGGGATGGAAACACGCTCTTCAAGGCCAACAACGCAACACTGATATCGCTGGTATTGTAGTTATTCATAGGCTACGGTAACCATTTATAAAGTATGTGGTAGAGCCACGCTGAAGCTAATACTGTCTTCAGCATGAATGGGTTGGCTCGCCCGGGCTACTACCACTCGACCCACAGAAACACCGACGTGAAGCAACAGTGCTTGCATTGTTGCGTTTCGTTCGGTCAGTGAGAGCGCCGGAAGCCCACCTCCCCTCTCCCCCTCCCTCTCCTCCTCCTTCTCCTCGCCTCCCCCAAACGCAGGCTTAACATCAGGTGACGACCTGTTCGTTTGCCTCCTATGATATATAAAAAAAAGATGAGCCGACTGCCTGTATTGCCTTGACTGCCTTTTGGCATAATAAAAAGTCTTATAAAACAAAAGTTTGTTTTAATATAAATATCACCCATTATTTTGAAAACATTTCCATGACTCACTCAGTATGGTATATTATATACCAAAGCTTGAAAGTCCGTAAGTTCCAAAAAGTTCAATGTAGAAAAACTTTCAATATAAAAATAAAATGATTTACCAAAGTAGACATGGCCGAATAAATCAAGGTAATAAGGAATTAGATACTCAAAAATACAAATTATGACAGTTTTCAATACTCAAAAATTCAAGGTACCAAAGGATTCAGTACTCAAAAATTTAAATTACCATAGTTTTAATACTCAAAATTTCAAGGTACCAAAGAATTTAGTACTCAAAACCCAGATCACCACAGTTGATTTCTCCAAAATTTACAAAAATAAATAACAGTACTACACCCACCTGTAGTAACACTTTCTTTTGCTTCTTCTCCCTTCGTCTCAATGTCCTCCTGTGCGCTTTGTTTCGGATTCTGCTGTTGGTCGGCGCGCAAGAGAACGTTATGCCATTTGCCAGTCTCCAGATCTAGCAGGAGAAGTTCATCGCTCATTTCACCGCGAAGTTCTTCTTCAGTTTCCTCCACATCCTATTAATATAACAACTCCGTAATTTGTATTTGTATCTTAATAATATAAACACTGGGGTTTTTATATTTTTAGGGGCAGTCATTTTAACAAATAAGGGAATGAAAAAACGATTCGTGTTCAATATATTCTGTGATTTCACTATGAACACATGTACACCACAATAACACTTGTGAATTGTTTATTTTAGGATAGATATTGTCATACATTCGAGTAAGTTATTTGGGATTTTCGGGAAGAGATTTGGTAACAACGATGAATTGGCATTCAAGTCCATGCCCTTCACACACTATGGTTTGTTGCTGTGGTTCAATTATTACACGTTAAATTAAAATTATGATGAAGTATTTTCGAAATTAAAACGTGGCGCCATCTACAGTTTTCTGTCAACAAACTAAATAAAAGCGCTACCTGTTCGAAACCGACGAAACTTAGAATGAATAGAAATAAACAACATTGACAATTATTTTATTATATTTTTTGTAACTAACCTTTTAGCAGATTATTACTGCTAATGTCGAGTAGTATTACGAATTTCTCGCGATCATTGCTATGAACTAAAAAGATGGTGGCCCTCTTGTTAGAACTTTTCAGGGAGTTTTTGTGGTAAGTCAGAATCCATGCTCCGTAGTATTATTTGCGATCCACTTCAGTTGTGCACAATAACCAAACTATATTGTCAAATATCACCAGTATTACAAAATATAGAACCAGATAACACAACAGTATGAATAAAACCTAAAATCCACTACATGACATTCCAATATAACATCGAAAACTCCTTTATTGTAATTAAAAAATGTTGAAGCCATTCATCGAAATAAAAATGATGCTATTTCTCAATTCGGACCAAATTATCCATAATACACATTTAATTCATGAAGATCGGTTGAGTAGTTTCGGAGTTTATCGTGGATAAACATCGTGACACTTTTTTATCTCTTATCTTTTCTGTATCATAACATTCATCTGTACATTTTACTAGGCACAATAAGCCATTCCAATGTGAAAGTCAGGTTTAAATTTAACTAATTCAACTATCTTTCGAGATGTGAGTGTTGCTAGACTCTAGATTTTTTCTAGAAACACTGACAACACCCAGAACAGAAACATCATAACTCTTTTTTTGAAGTGAAAACAGTGAAAACTTTTTTAGGCGCGTTAAGTGGTATTTTTGGCAGGAGATACATTTATAATTTCGCGTCACGACACGCTACGTAAGCATGACCGCCCGTAATGCGCCTGCGCGAATTCCGTCAGACTCGCGACGCGTAGTAAAGGACATGTGATATTGATGTTTTGTATTGAGATTGTGCAACCCGTCATATATTAATTATAAATTGTATATAATTATTATTAGTAATGCCAATATGTGCCACAACCAGACTAATGATAAAAATTTCAGCTTACAAATTATAAAATAATTCGTACTATAATTAATTTAAAAAATTAAAAGAGACAATCATTACTTTATTATATTGAGTTTTTACTTCTGCCGGAAGTCCTTATGACAGCCTTAATTTTTTTTTCGAACTGACTACGCTATTAGCCTAGCGGGCCTTTACAGCGTCACCGGACTAAACATCAAGGCACTGGATTAGTATATATTAAGATAAATAACAGGTACTCACGCTGACTCCGCCGAATATGTAGCCCTTATTGGAGTGAATATTGTACGCGGAGGCGATGGAGGCGCGCGCGGGGGGAGCGTGCGGCCCCCCCGCACCTGCGCGCCAGCTCCACCCCCCCGCTGCCTTCTCACTTAACCGGAACAGGTCCGTGTGCGTCTGTGTACGCTCAGACTTACCTTCACGCACACGTGAGAACCCACCATAAATTAACACCTGATAAAAAAAAACATCCAATAGCACGACTTCCATCTGCTAAATCGTCCTCTGCTCAAAAGAATGCCTAGATAGCTAAGTCCACGCGTCTACAATAAAATTTCTAAAATCGTGTACGAATAAAACTTCGTGCGTTGCTAACGCTACCATGTGAAAACTGCCACCAAACGATGGCTTCATAGCATTTAATATGAACAGACGAAAGGTCTATTCATACAAATATTCTGTTAGCCCAAGAATGGTACATATTTGTCATATCAGCACCTACACTTACACTCAACTAACTTTTACACACACACTCATCCTAATTAAACGCACACTCTCCCACATTAACATTTATTTAGTTTATATTTAATTATTACAATGATTTTTTATTACTTTTTCTCTTAACTTTAATTTTCTTAACTTAATTTCCTCCAAACATTAAGTTAATACATGCCACCATCAATTAATTCAATCTGTAATCAGGTATTAGGCTTCCATGCGATAGGCATTAATTAGTTTGGTGCCATAGTTAAGGCTAATATTTTGTAAAGGATTTTGGAAATAACGATATTTGTATTTGAAATAACTGAAATTGTACATGGAAAATGAAACACGTAGCTGTGGAATTTGTTATTGTGTTTGTTCACATTGCTCACTTACTTTTGCTTGCATTGCTTACTTTTGATGAGCAAGAGGCGGGCGGGAGGGGACGACGAAGGAAATTACAAAAATTCTACTTCCATAATACTTGAAAGGCCCCATTAACCTGATATGTAATTGTGGTAAATTGCGAGTACCATACGAGAAAAAATAAATATAACAGTAAAATATTTTTTTTAACAGACGAGCAGCATAATTGCTGATATGTCTATATAGCACACTGTCGAAATTTTTGAATTTTTGGTCACTATAAATTTTCACTTATTAAAGTCAGTTTACTGGTCCGGAGCCAGTTGTCGAGTCGATTTTTAAAACAATATACAGAATTAGCCGATACTAATTCATCAGACTATCGGTTTCAGTTTAGTACCACTCTATTGCTGTGCAGTTGTTGTTTGTGAAAGTGTTCGACCTATTTTAGTTTGATTTCCTCTTGTAGAACTTATTGTGTCTCTTATCATATACGTTTGACGTAAGTATGGCAGGTTGTATTCATGAGTAACTATTTTGAATATTTCCATAAGGTCACCATGAAGGCGTCTTATACAGCATACTAATATTGGAGGAAGTATACTTACAGAATCATTTCCAGCTGGTAACATAACACAGGCGGACCTGGCACACGGTCCCCGACCCTGTGGAGTCACTTTGCTCCAAGTCCTCGTGTCCAGGCAGAAGGAATAGAGGTCATCGAAATACCGACATTCGCGACCATCGTCAGCATATCCACCAAACACGAGTAACTTACGACCAAGTAACACCATGCGGTGGCCTGATCGAGGAGATGGGCCATTTGGAGCGACTATCTATAACGTAATATATTTTATCTTAGTATAAAGTATATCCTGCACCCTTTTTTACGGTATAGTTTGAAAAAGTATTATTAAATTCAGATATGAATAATAACCTAACTGAAACTATAGCAAGAAATTAGTTTTTTAGAATGTTATGGAGTTACATTATTGTGGGCATGCATATTTTTTTTAATATTTTCATATGTTTTGTATTTAATTGAAATTGTAGTTTAAGTTCGTCGGAGTGTTTAAAATTTCTTACATGTGTTGGTAATACGCGGATTATGCCGAGACAAAGACTTTTTTCACTCAATGCAACAATTATCTCACTTGAAATAATTTATGTATATACTTGTAAATATGTTTTCTATGTCCTGAGTAAATTGTATCTTTCTTTCCTTCTTACTACCACCCACACTATGCTTCTCAAATCTGTACTCATCGAAACGAAAAGTTCATTTGTTAATAGATGAAAGAAAATAATTTTATATTCAAATATGCGATAAAACTGTCCAAAAAATATCCAAACATATGTACTATTTGTTTCATCAAAACATCCACAACATGCACAAATGTAAATTGTTTAGCACCAATATTGGTGCTGTGCCAAAAAGGACTATATAGTCAGTTTATTTCTGCTTTCATTTTCGTGATCATGTGCATCTCTTCTCTTAAATTATTACTATTATGGGAAAAAAAAACATGTTGCCACCTACCTTTTCCCACTTTTTCTCAGACAGTGAAAAACACCACAAATCTTTGTAATGATAGAACTGCGTTTCAGAAGGACTTGTGAATTCTCCGCCAAATACCCACAGTTCGCCCCTGATAGGTGAAGAGTAACAATTAATGTTCAATATTGGAAATTAAATACAATGGAAGTGTGGCCCTACAGAAGTGTCTGACGTTTATGGAGGCAAATCACTGAAACGGATAAACCTATTGGGACTTGACTTTTATAAGCAGATCGAGACCTATTTAGAATATTACTTTGGCTACATATCAATACGTTTTTCCATAGGGGTTGTAATAATACAAACTTCCTGGTCATAACTTAAAACCATTAAAATGATTATAGAAGTTAGTAAAATAAGTATAACTCAACTCAATGGAAAAATAAGACAATTTGAATAAAAATGAAGTTACTGGAACCAGATGTATTATATAAATATGAGATTTCTTACTTATTTGCTGGAGTAGCAACTGCTTGGTGTGCACTGCGAGGTGGTGGAGCTCCAGGTGCCTTCACTTTTCTCCATGATTGTGATACAGGATTGTAGAACAATAGTTCATTAAATGTTTCTGTCTGAAATTACAAGGATTATTAAGAAAGTTCAGTGTTCTTATCCCACCATTATGTTATACAGGGCTATAGTTATTTACCAGTTTGAAATATTAAAGTAATATATGATAAGGATGAAATATTAAAGTAATATATGATAAGGATAGCATAGCTTTTCAGATATATTTACATTATGAATTGCATCCAAGCAGTGACTATTTTGGCTACATTACATAATAATTAATACAATGTGAGAACTATTGTTAGTTCCATAGGGCTGCTGTTACTCGTATCCGCAAGTGTAACTCTCGTTCCATGTCCACTCTCCTGCATGTGCTCCTCTGGTGGTACTAAAAAGTAAAAAATGTTTGGCCCCTGCAATGTTCCACGTAAATTGAACCTTGCAGTAACAAGTAAGGTAATCAATCAATTGACAATAATAAGAGACAAGTCCATTTGGCCATTTGAATAATAAATAAAAAAATGCAAAAAAAAAAGTTACAGACTGAAGATTTTTTACTATATCCATATTTACCAAACAAAATAAATGACAGCAGTAATATAGCTAAGCTGTGTGGTATCGAGAGTTCAGACTAAATTGACCACCTAGTGAGAACCAAGTATTAATAATAGGGTTTGAACATTAAACGCCTAGGTCACTGAAATATCACATAGCACAACCCAGTAACATAGTCAATTTTTTTTTTTATTGTAGCACGTCAAATTGACAGTACTATACCTGATGGTAAGAACAGTACAATCCAAAGACAATGGCAACCACCGAGAGACACACTATCCATCGCCGGTCGCCGCTGTCACGCTGGCTTGTGAAAAGCTGGATAAGCACAGGCTGATCCCGAAACGCAACCCGCAGAAGCGAATCACTATTACGGGCTTTTTTGCCATACACATGGTGGTTGCGACCCAGTCAGGCTGTAAAACCCTACCACCCCACAAAAAAACCCTACCACCCCACAAACAGCAACAGCTACCTGCTTTTTTTATGCTTCTTAGGTTTGAATTATCCCACCTGAAGTTAAATGACAATGAGGTCTAAGATTGTAAGCAACTTCGCCTTAATTTTGTAGCTAGTCAAGCGAGCAAAGAAAAATTCCTTTTTTTTATGTCAAAAGTAGGCAAACGTTCAGGTGGATCACCTGATGTTAAGTGATCACCACCATCCATAGACACTAGCAACACCAGGGGAGTCGAAAGTGCGTTGCCAGCCTGTGTACGAAGAAAGAGGGAGAAGGAGGAGGGAAGGGAGGTGGGCCTCCGGCGCTCTCACTGACCGAACAAAACGCAACAATGCAAGCACTGTTACTTCACGTCGGTTTTCTGTGAGAGGGTGGTACTACCCCGGACGAGCAGACCCATTCATGCTGAAACCAGTAATAACTTCAGCGTGGCTCTACCGCCTACCCGCATCCTGAGATATCCGCACTTTTTTTATTTTCGCACATACAGTGGTACTACGAGAACATTTCTCAGGTTAAAGGTTCCTTATGATGATTTACTTCACCATCAGCCTATATATACTAAAATTACCATTGGTGTTACCAGTTTAAATTAGTAAATGTACACGGATTCCGAAAATATGTACTAAACATTCCGGACATAGGATTGACTTTCCATCGGTCAAACTACCACGACCTCCATGACTTTTGTTTTTAATACTTCATGTTATATACTCTATTAATATCTTCGAAAGGTGTCGACAGGGTCGAAATCTCGAGAGGCGCCGCGTGCTCTAGTTAGTGCAGAAAAGGCGACGTTACCCGGAGACGCTGGACTCTTACATGCAGAACTTACATTCTTCTACTACCCTGGAGACATCTATTTTCCAGGTAAATTATACACTAGTTTTCGCCTACAACATTGATTATATTAAATTTTTTTATTTATTTTCAATCTATATAT
>MU158716.1:128195-282748 GCA_015888305.1 Antheraea pernyi
AAAGAGGGAAGGAGGTGGGAATCCAGTGCTCACACTGACTAAACGAAAGAACTGTTATTTCACGTCGGTGTTCTGTGAGAGGGTGGTACTACCCCGGACGAGCCGACCCTTTTATGCTGAAACTAGTAATAGCTACAGTGTGGCTCTACCACCACCAAAATTCCTACCTTTAGTTTCATGGTGTTTTGTTTCACTAAAAGCTATGGCTCATTCACAAGGATTTAAACCTACATTGATTGATACAGTACCCGAGCATGCTAACAACTATATAACTAACTTCAAACTCTGCTTTATATGTTTACTTAACTGTTTTGTCAGTAATTCTATGTTTTCAAACAAAAATGCAAGTAAAATGCATTGCATAGTGTATAGGAAATAACATCTATTCTTAAATTGATCTATTTTTTTTTTAGTAGCTGAAAATTATATAGTTTATTACCTTTTGTCCATTATGATATTCTCCACCAAACATAATGAGTTCATTGTTAGTTGGATGAGGAGTGAGAGATGCATAGGCTCTTGCTGATGGTGGACCCGTCAGTGCTTTCTCAGTTGCCGTTGATCTTTTGGCTTCTTCCCTTTCAATCTCAGCTATAACTTTTGCTATATCTTCCTGATATAAATATGAAAAAGCAATTAGTATTATTATGTTTAGATAAATTACTCACATTTAATGTGCAAAGGGCTTGGCATTAGAAATTCACATCAGGAATTTGGGGTTAAGGGTTATTTTTTATAGGGGTCGGATATCCCTTTCAAAAGACACCCCCCTCGCTCCGCGGAGACTCCTAGTTTTTTTTATATGTGTTTGAAGTTACTGTATCCGAATGTGATTTTTCCTTCAGATGCGCATTTTTAAGGTTTATAATACTATAATTTTGTTGTTTTTATATATTTATTGTTATTTAAAAATTGTTCACTATTATTTCAGAAACAAAAAAACAAAAAATCAAATATAAATTATTTGTATGACCTAAAATGGAACATTTTCCTGATCTGGTATTTTTTGTTTTTTTTTGTACTATATTTAATCAAAACTCAACTGTCTCAATCCTAGAAAAAAATATAATATAATTTATTTATATAATCATAAAGCCTCTCCACACGTAACACAGGCGAGCAAGCGCAGCAAGCATGCGAACTAGTCCAAGCAAATCCGACTAAGTCATGTTACGTTAATAGAGGAATAGGGTTCTCTATGTAGAATAGTATTGCGAAAACATATAAAATCACTTGTTGTTTTATATTACATTTTTTTTTTAACCACTATGAGCTTAAGTGTGAAATATTTGAGTGAATAATGAGGACAGAAGTTTATTGTACATTTTTTTATGATGTTCAAAATTTATGCTTTTCTATCAATAATTTATTCTTTAATGCCTAGATATACATAGTTTCATACTTGAGTTATTATTTGTTTAGTTGAAAACTCAACCTTTTTTTATGCAAAATTACTATAATTTTTAGTACTGTTACAAGAGTTTTAAATACTTCAAATTTATTTTTTTCTACAAAATTTACATTTTGCCAGCAATATATTTATTCTCTAATAATATATAGACATAGTATTATAATACAAACTGTTGAATTTAAACTTAAAAATCATCATGTTGTTGATATACAAAATTACCAATCATTGTTCGGAGGCGACATAATTTCAAAACTTTGATCATGAATATCTCAGTAACTATAACTTTCCGCGGGGGGAGAGTGATTTAGAGGGGTAGTCAGCCCCCTCCTCCATCCCTCTCACCCCCCCTCAATCCCTTATTTCAGGATGCGAATTTCTAATGCAGCCCCGATCATTTTTTTCATTAAATAATTGTAGAAAATTGATTCCTACGTCTTTTTTCACTTCTCATTCACATTTTTAATTACAACATATTTATTATTCTTATTCATTTAACTACCTTTTAAGACCTAACTTTACGTTAATTAAAAATAATATGAGAGCATTATAATATTTCGTTTATGAAATATTAGTGTAAAGATTGCAATTTACTAACCTCTCCCAAATTAGCGAGTTCTTTCTTTAATTTATTTGCTAATTTCTTTTCCGTTTTCGTTGCAGTTTTAACTGCGCCACTCACTTTATTTTTGTTTTTCTTTTTACCCATTTTATTTATAATTTGTTGTAAAAAGTTAGAATTACTTTTACAAAACAAAAACAATGCTGTTAGAGGTTGGAATGTTCAAAATTTGTAACACTTGAAACCAAAGTTTCGTAAAACTTTATAATAATGATAATAAATATGATCCACTAGACACGTATTTAATTTCACATACAATGAATTAATTTCAGTAAATTTAGTATGTTCATAAAAAAGGAGAGATTTAATAGGGCTTAATAATAATATAATTATTGTTTATGAAATAACAAAATTGAATAAAATAAATGAAATGTGGTTTTCGAACATATGTGTCATTTTGACAGTGATAACACTCATCGAGCGTAAGTAGTACGCCCGACATTGACAAAATTCCATAGTGCCATAAAATGCCGAAACCAGAAAAGAAAAAATACACATCTTGAATCTCTTATTCGCTTATTAATAATTTTATATAACTAAAATAGATATTAAATAAATGTGTAATTAAGCCAAATTTATGATACTTTACATAAAGTATATTTCGAATGATTCAACTAAGCTATTATATATATTCGAATTTATTTTATGCAATGATTATCTTCTTTGATTATAATATATTATAAGTATTATATAATATAATATAAGTATTATATTATAATCTTTGATCTATTTAATTAATATATCTATAAACCATATCTAACTTAATCTCAAAATAATTAATAGTACCTATACTTAGAAGTACATTTAAATATTACCGCCAAATAATGACTGTCACGACCAGCTGATCGACTATCATTACGTTTAGTTTTTAATCGTAGTTATATTTTGAAATTATGTATTACTTAAACCATTTTTTTATGTTTTCTTCAAATTGACTAATTTTATTATCGTGACTTCATTTAAAAATTTATTTTATATACCTTTTTATGTTTTTTGTTGGGTTGAAAACACAAGTTGAAAACATTCCATGACGTATACTATCATACAATATTAAGACTTGTAACAATCAAACGCAATTTATCACTTTGGCAAACAGAATCAGAATGATGTTTGGTTATAAAATAAATGAAATTATCATTTGATTATTTCTTTCGTATTTCTGTAGAAAAGCTATTTATTTATTGACGTCTGTGTAAATGTAACTTGCTGTATTATTATAACGTAATTATTATTTGTTGAAAATTAGACATGACGTCAAACACCTCCGTAAGTTGTTTTATCATAACATATTACTTGTTTCAATTTGTATTATGAAGGGTTTGATCAGATACTTATGCTTCTTATGGCGGTTATAAGGTCTGTACCAAATGGAAAATAAATATGAACATTTTTCTATGATTTACTTTTAATTTCAGCTGGGTAATCAACAGCAGTCAGCTGGTTCAGTCCAAGAGTACAAAATTCGTGTACCAAAAAATGTTAAGAAGAAACACCATGTGATGAGATTTAACGCAACGTTAAAAGTTGATTTTGCGAAGTGGTCACACGTTAAAATGGAGAGAGAGAATAATATAAAAGAGTTCAAAGGAGCTGAAGAGGAAATGCCTAAGTATTAATTTATTGTTTTTGCTTTTTTTTATTGTAGCACGGCAAAACGACTGCACTATACCTGATGGTAAGCACAGTACAATCCAAAAAGAATGGTGACCACCGAGTGACACACTCCATTGCTAGTCCCCGTGGTAATGCTGGCCTGCGATAAGCTGGATATACACAGGCTGATCCCGAATTGGGACCTGCAGAATAGAATCACTATGATGGGCTTTTACACCATATAAATGGTGGTTGCAACTCAGTCGGTCTATAAACCCTACCACCCTGCTTTCGCCATTGCTTTGTTATTCAGCAGTGTGCTGCACGTGCAGGTGAGGTTGGCTTGGATGCCTCAAGTCTTATGATGTTATTCGACATCCATTACACCCCAAAATGCTTACATCATGTATTTTAAAATATTTATTTACTTTATTAAAAATGTTTGTGATGTACATGTTACAGCAAAGTGTGCTATTAATAATCTTTGTGGAATAGTAGTAGTGAACCCTAATATTGAGCCGAAAGTCCGAGGAACATAATTGTTAGTTTTGACTAGGTTTTATATAACTAAGTATATATCTGATCTGTTTAGTATATTTACGGAATTAAACAGTATTGCACTAAATTGGTTGTAATTTGTAGTATTACCTTTTTTTCATATAATCTTGTCTGATATATAATTCCAAGTTGATATAGGTTCAGACAGAGCTAACTCTGCTTATCTCAAATTGATAGATCTCTAATGTAGCTTTTATAGATATGGAAATTGTAGAAACATGCTTACTTATAATTTATTAATGTTTTGTTCACATAATAAATAAATTGTAGTGTTGGTAACAAAAATATAAAATTCCAAAATTTGTGATTAACTGGAATTTCAACACATATCAGATACATAAAGTTGTCATATGGAGATTTCTGGTGTTGGTATTCTTGTATGATGTTTCCATAAAAAACAAAAATGAGTTCATTAACAATTTAATACTGTGTGAGGTGCTTTGGAAAAGAAGTAATATTAGTGGTCAGTAATTGTAAACGCTTACAACTGTTTAGTGTTGAGGTTGTAATTGTAATCAAATAAAAATGTCTTTGTATTGTTTGGAGTGTAAGTTCCTTTAAATAACATTGTTAACTTGACTTAGTACCATCAATAAAAAAATAAGCACTGTTACTTCACATCAGTTTTCTGTGAGAGGGTGATACTATCCCAGGTGAGACCGACCCATTCATGCTGAAACCAGTATTAGCTCCAGTGTGGCTGTATCACCTCTGAAATATGATATATACCTATGATATATAAGTACATTTATCCACTGTATCTTTGTAGATAATTTAGAGGACTGTCATGTTTTATTAAAAACAGATAGTTGACTTTATTTCTTTGACACTAATTAACTGGTAGCCATAGATCAATAACAGTTCATGCAACTGTGGTATTGGAGGCATTTAGTACAGTACTACTATGAAAGAAAATCACTATTTATCTATATGTTATCAAAATCAAAAATCAAAATACTCTTTATTCAATCTAGGCCCTGAGAAGGCACTTATAAACGTCAAAACTACCACCGGTTCGGAAAACAACCCAGTCATCGAGAAGAACCGGCAAGAAACTCGATCTGGTTTATCCTTTCATAATACATAACATATTTATTTTTATTATTACAGTGGTATAATGAAGCAGCAAGTAGGCATACAGTATACGTTATGCTAATGATTCACTGCAGCTGATAGTTATAATATAACCAACCTCAATAGGACTACAGACCTAAAGCTAGGTAGAATTAGATGGTAGTCATAAAGATAGAGTTGCAATGATTCAGTATTCAATGTATGTTACCAACCACATCCTGTAATTTGGTGAATGAATACTGATGCTTCTTGGTGTAAATATGTGTATTCAAACTGTCACAATCAAACCTTATACATGTACTGCCACCCTATTTAAATCATTTGATAACTAATAACTTTGCACTCTTTCTATTAATATTTGTACTTCATCATTTTTATGGATCAGCTAGAGCATTGGAGTTATATGTAAGGCTCATAACAGCTTGTTGAGTAGGCAGTTTTACTGCGAATTTATAATATCTCACTTGTTATTCTTTCAATTACAGTTTCACTATTGGTGAAAGAAAAGCACATCTCAAACATTGGCATAGTTTGGTCATAAAACATGAGTTAACTCATGACAGTTGACAATGTGTTAATAATAGTATTCTCAGGTCTATAAATAGTGTAACACCTCTATAAATAAATCTAATGAACCTCACATTTGTTCCTAAATAGTTTTGAACATCACTTTTCTCTTGTCACTGTTTCTTGCACAACTTTTTTGTTAAGAAAACCCTTTTCTTTTACTGGTAATGTCAATAGTTTAAAAAACAACATTTTTTAGAGACACTACAATCCAAGAGTAATGACATCTCTTCTTAGTTGTTAACTAAAATAAAAGCGAATATTTAGTGGGAATCTATTGTAAACTGATTATATAAACAATAATACTTACTTCAGATGTATACTGACATCTAAATTATAAAAGTATTTCTTCAGTATAGAGAATGTATTCCTATAAAGGATGTATGAATGTGTGGGTTTAAGGTAAACAAACCAACTTGAATTATTGTATCAAATTGCGATCACTCCTCTCTCCCTTTATATCGACAATTTCAATTGACATCTGTGGGAAACAAAAGAGTTTGAAAAAAAATTGCTATTGTATAGGAGGTTTGCACTTCCAAATAAAGGACATTAGTTCTTTGGTGTCGGACAAACAGCCAATATCTGAGGTGCACTGTAGTAAGAAGTCGCGTTTTATTTTACTTAGATTTGGCGCCGGTTCAGAGTACGGCCGCGACGTACGTGAAGAAGCCCGACGTAAAAAGTTTGGAATAATGTCACGGAAGTATAAACCTGAGGATCAACCGTGGATCCTTAAAGTCGGTGGTAGCAAAACTGGTAAAAAGTGTGTATCATAAATGAATTTAATATTTATATCTCCTATATATAAGTAGGTAGTGGGGAAACAGTTAAAAACATGTCCCTCCTCTAACTCAGCCGATTTTCTTCATTTTTTTTTGTTTTCTAGCAATTGAGGAGCTTTAGTGTTATCAAAAAAAATAGAATAAGTTTATTTTTCTCTATGGTTGAAGTTCGAATACTAGATGGGCACTCGTATTAATAAATCTCTAATAATTAAGAAGTAAATAAGAAGTCTGTGCATATATATATTTTCTAATAATGTTTAAAGTATCTATTGAAATAGACAGTGATTTGTATTTACTTGATTTTTATTTACTCGAAAAAAAAAAGGTTTTGTCTATTATCTGGGATTTAATTTAAATATCTTGATTGCTTTAAATTAGATTGTCTATGAGCGATGATTGGCTTTAGGCTATAAAAATTTGCAATAATACTTTTAAATATAAAAAAGTCATTATTTTCTTTTTATCAAGGTAGTAATTTCAATAAATTTATATTACAGATTCAAAGGTATTCGGGAAGGAGGTGTATCAGAGAATGCTGCATACTATGTCTTCACTCATGCAGCTGATGGTGCTATCGACGCTTATCCCTTACAAGAATGGTTATTATATACCTTAGTTAAATCGATACTGAACAGATGTTCAGTAAAGAGATAGAAATTAATTTAATTGAAGCGGAGATGGGGCAGTGCTACATCGGTCACCAAATTTATTGATATCGGTTAAAATTCTGCAAAGAGTTTTCGGTGAAGGGAAAGATTGTGATGGATCTGTAGCATGGTTGTAGAGCATTTTCCATATCTATCTGGAACTTAAAGAGTTTCTATTGTATAAGGATACCAAGTTAAAGAATAAATAATATCAGTAATAGAATAGCTAATTGACTAACGTGTAAATACTATTAAAGGTTCTTTAGTCGATTAATCATTTAATCGTCGATATAATCTCTTGCTCATGAATTATATTTGTTTTGAACTCAGGTATAATTTCCAACCAATACAGAGGTATAAAGCTCTGTCAGCCGAAGAAGCGGAGCAAGAATTTGGAAGGTAAGTTTTAATTATGAAAAAAACACTTTTTAATTAAAAATTATCATTTTTTTTCTTATCCCACTTAACTAGGATCAGTGCAACATATCTTCCTTTTCACATTATTACATTTATATTACACATTATTTGTGTCGTTAATTTTCAAAGTAAGTCAAATTCGATTTTAGCCGTTCATAAAATTTAAAGTTTTTTCATATTTTCATATTTTAAACATGTAAAATTTGAATATCATAGAATGAAATAAAAAAACTTATGAACGGACAAATTTGGACGTCGTTCGCGGTGAATAAAGACTGAAAATCATTAAAAAATTAAAGATCTCATATGAGCGATTAAAATTGGATTTGACTAATTTTGAAAATTAACGACTAATTTGTATTCTCTTAGACGTAACAAGGTTATTAATTACTTCTCGCTGATGTTCCGGAAACGAATGCGCGGCGGTGATGATGCTGATGATGTGGATGACCCTGATGAGAAGAAAACAAAAGGAAAAGCTAAGAAAGGTACTATATCACTTACGGATCTATTTAAATAGTTTATATAATACGCAAAAACATTTCCTTTAAGTTGCACGAATAAAAGTATTGATAGTTTTCGATCAAGAAATATACTGAAACTAAGTTTTACTCGCAGCTTGGTTCACATTAAAGTTTATTTGAGCTATCGTTAGGCAATAGTACTTTTTTCTGGATGAAAAAATAGTCGAAACAATTACAAGGACTGCCGACAGGAGTGAAAACTCGAAACGATGGAATCACTGTGTTCGTTTTTGTATCAATTTTAGTCTGAATTATTTAAATTTTGTAATTTGTGAATTAAAATTATTAATATTAGTCAGGTTTTCACATTTATTGGCACTCGGAGTAATAATGATATATATTTTTATACAGTTTATGGTATAATCAAACAAGATTGGGTGCACAATCTCAATACAAAATATCAATCTTGACATATACAGGCCTCTTCTTCTTTTTTATAATGGCAACATGTGTGCGCACACAATTTTGCCAATGTCAAGTGAATGGAGCCATAAACAATAGAGATTGTGCCAGACAATTATCTTTATATCCAGACCGGGCTATCTACAAACAGACACCACAAAGAAAGCACATGTAAAACACAACATATTGTTATAATACAGACATACACAGGAGCTACAAAATCTAAAGTTTAGTTTTGTTAGTATTAATAAATTTCGACAAGCATTCTAGAATTAAATGTTTATTCGTAACAAGAGTTAAGAGACACATAATGTTAGTAGGACGGGGAATGGAAGGAGGTAGAACATCATAGAGAGAGACTCGTCTCTATACTATGCGTCGTACGTGACGTACGCCGCCACCATGTCATGACGCGAAGCTATAAGTTTATCTACTGCCAAAAAAATACAGGTCACCGCGCTCAAACAAGCTTTTACTTCCAAAAATGTTTCTTATGTCCTCTTCTCTACTTCTTACAACGTGTTTGTAAAATTAAAAATTAATTAAAAATAATAAAATTCCGATTCGTTATGGCGTGAAAGCGTAAGAAACAAACAAACACACATTTATGATGTTAGTAAAGGTAATCTAATGCTAATAAAGAAATGAATGACGAAATTGTGAATTTTTGGAGGGATCTTGGAATGTCATCGTGATAGTCCCTGGAAAGTTCTAACAAGAGGGCCACCATCTTGTTGGTTCATTTAAATGATCGCAAGAAACTTGTAAGACTATTAACTGGTCGACAATGGCAGTTATAATCTACTAGTAAATTGGTTGCCAAATAAAAAAATCCAGGCCTAAAGGGCAGTTACATTTTAGTTTTTCGATATTCTTTTTAATTAACCGAATTTTATAATCTATACGAGTAAATAAAATTTAAGTGTTTGCTTGTAACTTCAGATTAACAGTTTTAACAGTAAATGGAACGATTAAAGGTACTTATAGCAAAAAAAAAAACAAGTTTTAAAATTTTTGCTTATATGTCTTATATTCCGGCTAATTTCTAAAACTGTTGGACCGATTTTCACGCGGCTTTCAATGGCAGATAGCTGATACTATGGGAAGTATCTTAGTCGTTTTATACGCAGCCATGGGACTAGCATAACACTACGTGTTTATACTCGTTGTTTGTAGAGAATTCTTAGATTTTTTCACATATACATTTGGTATTAAAGTGCCCAAAAATAATTTACGTACGTATTTGGTCTATAATAATAAAGTGTTTTAATTTTGATTCTTGTTGTAGATCTAAAGATATCTGAAATGGACGAATGGATCAACTCGGAAGATGAATCCTCCGATTCAGAGGCGCAAGAGAAGGACAACGATAGCGATGCCGAAGCAAAGAAGAAAAAGAAGAAAGGTAAATAGAAAGAAAGAAGGATATATCAATTCAACACATACATTTACAAGTATATGCATAAAAAAATACTAATTATTTTAAATTAATTAAATTAAAATTAAAAAAAATAATTAAAATCATTCTGATTGCTAAAACTTTCTTCCCTCAAACTTTAGTTCTTTCAGGCTGTAAGCTAAAGTAAATGAGATAAAAATGGTTTTCTAATTTCATTGTGTATTATATGCAGCTGCTCCACCTAAGAAGAAGAAGAAGGTTGAAGATGAGGCTTTTGAAGAGAGTGACGATGGGGATGAGGAGGGTCGCGAGCGGGACTATATATCGGATTCGTCGGATAGGTATAATATGAATAATAATAATTAAATATTGCCCTACACATATATTCAAACCTAGAGTTGCGTTTATGCTTATGCTTACATACACTTATATTTACGCTTATAGCTATACTTACACTTATGCTTACGGTTATAGCTATACTTACACTTACGCTTATAACTATACTTATGCTTACGCTTATAGAAATAGTTACACTTATGCTTACGCTTACAGATATTCTTACACTTACGCTTACAACTATACTTATGCTTACGCTTATAGAGATAGTTACACTTATGCTTACAGCTATTCTTACACTTACGCTTACAGCTATTCTTACACTTACGCTTACAGCTATTCTTACACTTACGCTTACAGCTATTCTTACACTTACGCTTATAACTATACTTATGCTTACGCTTATAGAAATACTTACACTTATGCTTACGCTTACAGATATACTTGCACTTATGTTTACCTTAAAACACGATACAATTAACATTTTAAAGTGCAATAATGACATTTCATTCCAGTGATTCAGACCACGAAACCAAAGCCAATAAGGAATTAAAGGGCGTAGCTGAGGAAGATGCACTCCGGTGAGTATTCTATTAAGTGATGTGATAGATAATAAAGTAATGGTTTATAATTATTATTTAAAACAAAAAGATAATTGATTTACCATAATTATAAATGTTTATGTAAATAGATTTGTTTTTTCTAAATAAGATTGGTGCGGTGAATACCGGAACTTGTTTCTGTGGTGTTTATTAAATCTTTTACATATTCTATAAATTATATAGGAATATGCTATTAAGAGAAACAGTGAATCGAATATTCACTTACATTCACATAATATGCTTCTATTGAACTTCATTGTATGATACAATATATGAGTCGTTTCAAAATAAGCTCAATCCAGTTTTAGTCGTTCCTGATATTTTACGTTATTTTTCAAGTACTTCCAATTTTGTACATGAAAAATATGAAGATCATAAAAAAAAGTAAAAACCTTACGAACGACAAAATTTGAACTTCGTCCACGGTGTATAAAAACTGGAAATCTGGAAAAAAAAAACTATTATAATTGCATTTGTCTCATTTTTAAATGTAATTTTTTATGAGCCTGTTTTTCTTTTCAACTTTATTTTTGGCAAGCAATCTTTTAGATTATTACTGCCATTGTTGAGTAGTTAATGGTATTACAAGTTCTTCATCTATTTTATTTTTGGCAACCAGTCTTCTAGTAGACTCTTACTGCCATTGTCAAGTGAGTATCGATATTACAAGTTTCTTGATATAATTACAATGAACTAACAATGGTGGCCATCTTGTTAGAACTTTCCATGGAGTTTTTGTGGCATCTCGGAATTCATGGTCCGTGGTATTATTTTCCAATCACTTCACTTATGCACAATAAACAAAATATAATACAAAAAACACCACCAATTTTACACAATATCGAGTCAAGTAACACCAGATCATGAATAAAATATAAAATCAACTACATGACAGACCAAAATCCCGCAAAAAACTCCTATGAGCCTGTTATATATTTGTGTAGGAAATTACTGACGTCAGATGAAGACTCTGAACAGGAACAAGAAGAGAAGCAAGAGTCGGAACAAGAAGACGAGCCTACAAAAGAGGGAGAAGAGCGCGCCAGCAAACTCACCAAGAAAAAGAAGAAACCAGAAGACACGAAGAAGGGTAAGAAGACCACAGAGCCTATATATTGTTATGCAAAAAAAATCAACTCTGCAAATGCCTTAACATCGGTAGATGTTTCGAGACTTTTTAAGTATAAAGTTACAGATAATATGTCTATCATATATACTATTAGTTATTGGCCACTGTATAATCTAAATATATAAAAATCCAGTGTCATGATGTTTGTCCACGATGAACTCCGAAACTACTAAACCGACCTACATAGAAGTTGGCATTTATATATAATTTGGTTCAACTTGAGAGATAGGATAATGTATATTTCGAGTAATGGCCTCAATACTTTTTAATTAAAAATTAAATTATTATTAATGTTGATTATTGTAATTAATTGTAAGTTTCATCAGCCTCTAACAGATGGCGCTTTAAATTAGTTTGTTGGCAGAAAACTGTAGGACCGACTGTTATAGATATCTCATAGATGGTGCCACGTTTTAATTTTTTTTTTCATTATCTGAGCCACAACAACGCCTAGTCGGGTCAGCTAGTATAACTATAAATTAATCAACTTAGTTTAATATTTTCACTTTCAGAGGCCAATAAAGGCAGATTTTACAGTAAAGAGATCGATTTGTCTTATTTAGAGATATAAAAGATATAAATTTGTGTTAAAATAAAAATGTGGTTTTTGAAGTGATAACTTCTTTAGGCTCATTGAGCGGTATTTTTGACAAGAAATAAATTTATAATTTCCAAGTCATGACATGCTACGTAAGCATAACCGGTCGTATCGAAGTTGCGCGGCTTGCGTCACACTAGCGACGTGTAGTATAGCGGCCTGTGTACATGTAGTCCCATGCTCCGAGTGCCAATAGATATGAAACCCACACTAATGTTAATAATTTCAATAAACAAACTGTAAAATTTAAATGTCATCATTCATACTATAGGTAATTGATCTAAAAATGCAAAAGAGAACACATTCATTTATTTCATTGTTTTGAGTTGTCACTTCTATCGGCAGTCCTTATGACTGTCTCGACTCTTTTTTTTTATTTTGACGTCCCATAGAAATTAATTTATATAATTTAAATACTCATGATGTTGTATAGTAATGCATAAAGTTTGAAAAAAAAATCATAGTTTCTCATTGTCATAGTTAAAGATAGAATTTAAAAGATTTTTTTTCAATGAGAGTATGAACCTATAAAGCTTTTAAATATTTTGCTAGATGCTATTACTAGCACCCAAAATATTAAAAAAATTGGGAGTTCCGATCGAACCGTCGACTTGAGCGGTTGTCCGTTTTGCTGCGCGCGCTAAGTTTGATTTTAATACTCGTGATTTAGTGACGTCAGTTATTGTTTGTTTCGATCCGGCACACCTGCGCTTCACAGGTGCGCTGCACCTGCGTTCTTTTTCTTGGAACTGAGTGAGACCTTTCCTTGTATTTATTTATTGCTTTATCTATTTCTTGGTATATTTATTTATTTACTCTTTTGTTTATCTATTTATTTACGTATTTCTTTAATTCTTCAGTGATTTATTTTTAAATTTATTTTCTTTTTATTGTTTGTTTATTTAAGTAGTCTTATGTTATTTTTCCCCTGTCTCGCTCAGGTACTTATTTGCGTTGTTTTCCTATTTTGTTTAGTTTTAAACAGCTCCCTTTGATCCGGACTCGGGATAGTCCGTTAAATTCATTAAGGCGCGCCACGCTGCCCCTCTAGCAGGGAGGTTTCTCATGTCTTCCTCCGCCCCATTCCCCTCCTCAGGCCCCGGTATGGCCGCTGAACAAGAGATCACTCTCTTAGAGACTGAGCTCATTAGCCTCCGCGGCTTCATAGCCGCTATCTGTCCTCGTCTCGTAGACGATTACGATGCGTACGCTGCAAAGCGTCGCACCGAGCTCCCTCATTCCTCAAAGCCCGCTCCCTCGATCTATGCCAAGATCGAGGCTTCCAACAACTCCCCAACCCCAGCCGATCGCGATAGCGATGACTCCGACTCCGACTCCGGCTCCGACATGGAGCAAGACCCTCCTGCTCAGCAGGATCCCCCTGCCGAGCAAGCCCCTCAGGCTGAGCAAGCCCCTGCTGCGGACGATGGCTTCACCACCGTCACGCACCGCAAACCGCGCAAGAACAAGAAGCGCCCGAACTCACCTTCCGATCCGGAGGACAAATTGCCCTCTAAAAAGATCGCAAACGTCGATGGCGCGAAAGTGCCAAAGGCGACACCAGCGCCCTCTAGACCCGACTCGCCCGTGGCCGCGGGTTCCGCAGTCTCGGGCAAGAAGCCCCGCCCACCGCCCCCCGTTACGATCCAAGACAAAGCGTCTTGGGTTGAGATTTCTAGCCTGCTGGAAACGGCAGGTATCCCTTACACCTCCGCCGTGAATACCGCTGTAGGTATTCAGGTGAAGGTAGCCACGTCCACCGCCCATCGCAACCTCACTCGTTTCCTTCGGGACAACCAGTGGGGCTATTTCACGCACTCTCTCGAAGAGGAGCGTAAACTACGGGTTGTGATCCGTAGAGTCCCCTCAGAACTCCCGACTGACGACATTTCAGACGACCTCAAGGAACAGAAGATTCCTGTTCGCGAGGTTCATCGTATGCGCTCTCCGCGCACCAGGGCTCCATATGATATGGTTCTCGTTGTCCTCGATCGCACCCCTCAGGGGAAAGCGATTTTTAATCTTACATCCCTTTGCGGCCTCTCCGGCGTCATAGTCGAGCCGCCGCGCAAAACGTCTGTGCCCTCGCAGTGTCACAACTGCCAGGTGTACGGACACTCCGCACGAAACTGTCGCCTGAAACCCAGGTGCGTTAAGTGCCTCGGCGACCACTCCACTAGGGAGTGTTCTCGCACGAAAGACGCCTCCGACCCTCCGAGCTGTGTTCTGTGCCGCGGCGTGGGCCATACCGCGAATTATCGCGGATGTCCCCGCGCCCCGCGCACAAAGCGCCCTCGATACCCCAGGCAGGCGTCGCCGTCTAAGACGGCCGCTGCCCCCGCCCGTCCTCGACCTCCGCCTCTCATGTCTCGAGAGGCCTTCCCGAACCTGCCGGGCACGTCTCGTGCACCGGCAGCGTCCGTACCCACGACTAGTGCGCCCCCCCGCCCCTACCGGGCCCCTCAGGCCCCGTGGGCTCCTAAACCCGCGTCCCAGCACACTCCCAAACCTCCGGCGGCTAATCCTTCACAGGATGACCCCGCATACTCCTTTTCCCTATCGAGTATTGACTACGCAGGTCAACTACTCATTTTCCACGAGATCTCGGAGATCTCGGCGTACGAAGAGTGCTCTCGTAATCCGCTACTAGGTGCCGTCACGGCAATCCATAGATTTCCAGCCATCGCGGCTACACTACAAAGGCTCGCGCGCGCAGCTGTTAAAAAAATAAATAACTCAAATAAGATAGAGTAAATCGCGTATTTACGTCTATCTTCCCCTAAAAATAACCGTCAAACAATAATAATAATTTTTGTTATGTCTATTTTTAGACTTCGGTGCCGTCACCGTTAGTAAATTTAAATTCAATCTTATAAAATGCGTGTTGCGCCCACGCTTTTGTAATCGATCCCTATTAGCTCCCGCACACTTCGCGGTTCTCAATAATATCTCGAGCCTAGGTCGTCCCCGCGCGGAGCCCTCTTGATATTATTTACGCGATACAGTGACTCACCTACATCACTTGAACAGACATATGAGATCATCTCTCTCACACACGTGCACATATATACACATGGTGGGAGGGTTTTGTTTTTTTTTCCCTCATCGAACTGAATCGAATAGTTTAAGTTCGTTTCAATCCGATATACACGTATTCATTTGTGAATCATGCAATTTCGATTGTATGGTTCACAAATGTATATATGTATGAATAGCTTAGAATAGTTAGCTAGGACAGACGTGTCTTTTTCCAGGAAACAGCCCAAGCCGAGGTGTGCGTGCACCCTTGTGTATGTTACCCAAAACCAAAATCGGCTGAGTGCCCTAAGCGCTCGGCCTTAGTAGTCCGGTGAAGCTGTAAAAACCAGTATCAAGAAACAGTAGGACCATTTAATAATACCTACTAGTGGTCGTAATTCGATCATTATAAGGGGTACAAAGATTTTTTTCACGTGTTAAAATATAAATACTGTATGTGTTATACAAATACTATTTATTACCTATAGACATAACGAGCGAAAAGAAATTGAGAATTTAACACAGGGTCTAACAAATGGACTTGTTTATGGACTTCACAATCGGTTATAAAACTCTGAAGAGGGAATTGTTTGTAATTATTTTGTTAGTAATAACGAAAGCTAAATATTTGAAAGTGAACTCGTTGCTTCTACTATTATCTATAGTAAAGATTCAGTTATCTAGATCCTTTTTCTCATAAGAATGCTGAATAATGAATCTTGGCCAGGCATACTCAATTTTTTTAGCGTCTCAGCCATAGCGTATACTCTTGGTAGCAAGTATTATTTTTCTATGCTCTAGAAGTGCACAATAAACATCAAAACGCTGTGGTCCATAGAAAGTATCCGTAGAACTTATTACATAATAGAACATATACATAACCATAACACATTGGTTCCGATCGAACCGTCGACTTGAGCGGTTGTCCGTTTCGCTGCGCTCGCTAAGTTCGATTTTAATACTCGTGATTTAGTGACGTCAGTTATTGTGTTGTTACGAAATGGCACACCTGCGCTTCACAGGTGCGCTGCACCTGCGTTCTTTTTCTTGGAACTGAGTGAGACCTTTCCTTGTATTTATTTATTGCTTTATCTATTTCTTGGTATATTTATTTATTTACTCTTTTGTTTATCTATTTATTTACGTATTTCTTTAATTCTTCAGTGATTTATTTTTAAATTTATTTTCTTTTTATTGTTTGTTTATTTAAGTAGTCTTATGTTATTTTTCCCCTGTCTGGCTCAGGTACTTATTTGCGTTGTTTTCCTATTTTGTTTCGTTTTAAACAGCTCCCTTTGATCCGGACTCGGGATCATTAAGGCGCGCCCCCCTGCCCCTCTGGCAGGGAGGTTTCACATGTCTTCCCCCGCCCCACTCCCCTCCTCAGGCCCCGGTATGGCCGCTGAAAAAGAGATCAGTCTCTTAGAGACTGAGCTCATTAGCCTCCGCGGCTTCATAGCCGCTATCTGTCCTCGTCTCGTAGACGATTACGATGCGTACGCTGCAAAGCGTCGCACCGAGCTCCCTCATTCCTCGAAGCCCGCTCCCTCGATCTATGCCAAGATCGAGGCTTCCAACAACTTCCCAATAAAATAAATAACTCAAATAAGATAGAGTAAATCGCGTATTTACCGGTACCGCGTCTATCTTCCCATAAAATAACCGTTCAATAATAATAATAATTTTTGTTATGTCTATTTTTACACTTCGGTGCCGTCACCGTTAGTAAATTTAAATTCAATCTTATAAAATGCGTGTTGCGCCCACGCTTTTGTAATCGATCCCTATTAGCTCCCGCACACTTCGCGGTTCTCAATAATATCTCGAGCCTAGGTCGTCCCCGCGCGGAGCCCTCTTGATATTATTTTCGCGATACAGTGACTCACCTACATCACTTGAACACACATATGAGATTATCTCTCTCACACACGTGCACATATATACACATGGTGGGAGGGTTTTGTTTTTTTTTTCCCTCATCGAACTGAATCGAATAGTTTAAGTTCGTTTCAATCCGATATACACGTATTCATTTGTGAATCATGCAATTTCGATTGTATGGTTCACAAATGTATATATGTATGAATAGCTTAGAATAGTTAGCTAGGACAGACGTGTCTTTTTCCAGGAAACAGCCCAAGCCGAGGTGTGCGTGCACCCTTGTGTATGTTACCCAAAACCAAAATCGGCTGAGTGCCCTAAGCGCTCGGCCTTAGTAGTCCGGTGAAGCTGTAAAGACCTTGCCAGGTCAATAGCATAGTCAGTTCGAAAAAAAAAAAAAAAAAATTAAAAAAATTTAGATCAATCGGCCCCGACGATTGTAAGGTTATTTTTTTACATATTTTGCTTTTTATCGAAGACCAATTAAATTAAGAGACCCGAAACTGGAAATCGTGGTGGCCCAGGGGTTTGACGGAATTCGCGTACAATTAGTAATCGCAATTGTTATCGCTATCGACTGAAAGTGAAGGAAAATGTTGTGACGAAACCTGAACCTGAGAAATATTCTTGTAATACTATAGTATTTTTTTCATGTCATAGCAGGCAAACGAACAGGTGGGTCACCTGATGTTAAGTGAAGACCATCGTCCGTAGACACGATGTAGTATTGTGTATTATAGAATTTTTTTTATGTAGTAGCAGGCAAACAAACGAAGAGGTGGGTCACTTGATGTTAAGTGATCGTCACCGTCAATAGATACTAACACCAGGGGAGTCGAAAGTGCGTTGCCGGCCTGTGTTTGGGGGAAAGGGAAGGAAGGGGAGAGGAGAACCGATGGGAGGGGAGGTGGGTCTCCGGCGCTCTCACTGACCGAACGAAACGCAACAATGCAAGCACTGTTACTTCACGTCGGTCTTCTATGAGAGGATGGTTCTACCCCGGACGAGCCGACCCATTCGTGCTGAAACCAGTAGTAATTCAGCGTGGCTCTACCACCTTACTATGTGTGGGAAAATATATAACTATGAATTCCTCAGAGTTTGAAATTACCAATACGTTGGCGCGGTGATGTTTGTGGGTTTGCCTTATTGGGACCTACATATACCCTAAACACCGTTTTAATATATTTCTGGGGCCGATTCAATATGCATGTCCCTATGGCCTTTACAGCCGATTCCAGCAGCGACTTTAGTTCGGACTCTGACACGGATCCGGAGAACAGCGGTAAGAAACCGAAGAAAACGAAAAACACCAGTGATAAGAATGGTCCCAGCGCTAGCACTTCAGGTAAAACCGTAAATATATACATAAGTATTTACCTCACCGGTTGCAGTTTGTCAATTTTTGATAGTAACCGAAGCGTGTATTTAAACGTATCCATAGTGCCAGACGGTTGAAAATCAGGAGAATCCCCGCCTATAGTTACAATGTATTGTATTGTAATGTATTGACGTTACAATGTATTGTATTGTAATGTATTGACGTTACAATGTATTGAAAAAAGTATCATAAATCAGGACCTGAGAGCTTCAGTTATCTAAACGGTGGTTACATTTTATTTATTTGATATTGTTTTTGTGGAAATCGGAGGAATTCCTGTTTATTGTTTGTTACCCGTTACAATGTGTTACAAAAAGTATGATTAATCAGGGCTAAACCTCAACTGTCTAAACGACACTACATTTTATTTACTCGATGTTTTTAATGAAAAGTATTTTAAAATTTATATGGATAAAAAAAATTAAGTGTTTGTTTGTAATATAAAATTTACATATTTTTGGCAATGAAAGTATATACGATAATTATTATAAAATAAAATATCTGGCTGCCTACGGTCCGGTTTAAAACGATTGGACTAATTTGACGCGGTATTCAATTTTAGTAGATAACTGATGTTGGGGGGAGTGTCTTAGACTTTTTACACACAGGTATGGGACTACCATAACACCACGTGTTTATTCTCGCTGTTTGTATATAATTCCAGATTTTCCCACACTTTCTTGTAGTTTTAGTATAAAACATCGGAAAACAATGTGCTTACATATTTATTTTTTTGGTCGAAGAAATATCAACAGCTTTTAATATACAATTTAAAACACAATAACCAATTTAGAGCCAATTATAGTTATTCACTAGTAGACAATTAAGCTATTAAGAAGATATTAAGCGGTGCATGAAGAATAATAATAAAGGAGAGTGAAAAGTTACATATTAGGCACCCATGTCAAAGAATGATTTGATGATCGCTTGTTCTGCTGTTTTTTTTTATACCACGACGGTAGCAAACAAGCCTGCGGGCCGCCTGATGTAAAGCGGTGACCGCAGCGTATGGACGCTTGTAACATTAGAAGTTTTACATGCGCTTTGCCGACCCTTAAATAACCTATTTATTTTCCCCTTGAAGCACTCCATACTGTAGTCCCCAGCAAAAACTTCAGTAGGAAGCTCATTCCACAACAGGAATATTAATTGGAGTATTAAAAATATCTAGATTAGATTCTATATTAAGTTTATTATAATTACAAATTGTCACAGAATACCTTCTATACATCTATACGTATAATAAGAATGTAAGTCTAACGTGTTTGTACATTTTAGATTTTTGCGAATAAAATTGCCGCAGTTGTCTTGGAATATGTAATAAAATACATTTCACTCGTTTTCAGTAAGGTCTGTCTGTTTGTTTCGAACACGCATCACTATTAAAGTATTGCGATCACGATAAAATCTCAGCAAGAAAATCACAAAGCATACCCTCGAGTAACATCTTGTCTTGGTTTCATTAAAATCGGTTCAATCTATCAAAAGTTATTGTAATTTTAATGCGGACGCGACTTAAGTACGATAGAAAAGTAGATAAGGATTTGATACATTCAGATGATTTTATTAGTCACTGTTTTATTACATTAGGTACGCGGGCGGAGTCGCGGGCAGATCTAGTAACTATTATATCTATAGTTTTTTTTTTTACTTATTTTTTGCAACCAATTTTTTGGACTATTCCTGCCATTGTCAATCGAGTATCGATATTACAAGTTTCTTGATATAATTTCAATAAACTAACAAGATGGCCACCATCTTGTTAGAACTTTCCTGGGAGTTTTTGTGGCATCTCAAGATTCATGGTCCGTGGTATTATTTTCCAATCACTTCACTTATGCACAATAAACAAACTATATTACATAAAATACCACCAATTTTACACAATATCGAGTCAAGTAACACAAGATTATGAATAAAAAATAAAATCCACTACATGACAGACCAAGATCCCGTCAAAAACTCCTAGTGGCGCATATGTTGGGTGTATAAGTAGTCGGAGAATGTGTATTTGGTGTTGTGAGTACAGCGAGTGCTCCAGGTAGTGCGAACACGTCGCGTTCCGGCACGCCGACGCCCACGGCGGCGCAGGCGGCGGTCGCGGCGGCCAACGCGGCCAACGCGCACGCGCCGCCCTCCAAGAAACCAAAACTCGATCTCTCATACACGTGAGTCGTATTCATTACTAGCTAATTAATACTTTATTCAATTTAGGTTGGTACACATGGTGGGAGGGTTTTGTTTTTTTCCCTCATCGAACTGAATCGAATAGTTTTAATTCGTTTCAATCCGATATACACGTATGCATTTGTGAATCATGCAATTTCGATTGTATGGTTCACAAATGTATATATGTATGAATAGCTTAGAATAGTTAGCTAGGACAGACGCGTCTTTTTCCAGGTAACAGCCCAAGCCGAGGTGTGCGTGCACCCTTGTGTATGTTACCTAAAACCCAAATCGGTTGTGTGCCTTAAGCGCCAACCTTAGTAATCTCGTAAATCTGTGAAGACCCTGCCGAGTCAATAGCGTAGTCAGTTCGAGAAAAAAAAAATCAATTTAGGTTGGTGAGGCAGGCGTGTAAATAGCCATGGTCACCGAGCGGTGTGGGAGACTTGTTATATGTCTATAGTATGTGAGAGTATGTGATCGATACAGGAGGTATATATAGCACTTTCGCTTACCTAAGTGCGAGGACCAGGCAGCCGCATCCAGCGACTTAGGTAAGCGAAAGTGCTATATATACCTCCTGTATCGATCACATACTCTCACATACTATAGACATATAACAAGTCTCCCACACCGCTCGCACACGTAACACGACAATTAATGTATATTATGCGGTGAAAGAAGCGGAAATAGTTCCTTTAATTACACTTAATATTAAAGTAAAGTTATACACGAAGTAAATAGTGGTGTAACTGTAATTGTGCGTAATTAATGCGCACGCGATGGCAAGCGGGTCGTGTCTTTGCAACAGTATCGCGAAGAGGAGTGCTGCACTTATGTGAAAAGACAAAGTCGCCCCCCGTATCGACACAACTTATCATTGTTAAATTAGATGGTGGGACATCCGCTTCACCATAGGTCCTGAGAAGGCGTTTTTTTTTTCAAGTGATAAATTCTTTAGGCGTGTTGAGCGGTAGCTTTGGCAGGAGATAAATTTGTAATTTCGCGTTATGATATCCTACTAGTGGGCGTCCAGTGGTCGACATTCGACCATAGTTCATTGATTTTTAAAGGGATAAATATTATAATAATAGTTGTATGTTATAATATCATTGTTGAATGTTGAATGAAAAAGGGTAATTGGAACATAAGAGTAAAATAATACATACAATCGAGCATAGCAACCTCCTTCACAACCTTTTCGAAGTCCTTTATTGACAGATGTCAAAATGTCTTTTTTGTTTACATGTGTGTATATGTTGTGTAACATTGAAGCAGTAGTGTGAGTAATGCATACTTTAATTAATTTAATATATTTCTAATGCATTTTATATAAAATAAATAGGTTTCTGCTCTTCTCCTCCATATAAACTTTAACTATGCCAAGTTTCACGTTCATCCGTTCGCCCAATTCCGTTAAAAAGGGATACAAAGATTAGGCTTCACGTATTAATATATAGATATCAGCATTACCGGCCGTATTGCGCTTGCGTCAGACTAGAGACCCGTAGTATAAGAGTCCGTGTACATCTAATACTGATAGCTTGTATTATTAATAATAATAAATTTATTTATTTGACCTCACAATAAGATTCTTACAACTATACAATATTGTTTATGAACAAAAAAGAGAAATAGTATACATTTTACAGAACAGTAAATTTATAATGCAAATTAATGTGAGGTCTGGAGTCTGAAAAAGGTTCAAAGACCTGAACTACAGATCTCCAGATTAAGAATGTGCAGCGCGTCATATGTTCAATAAATAAACTGTATAAAAATGTATATAACTATTATTCGGAGTGCCAATAGACGTGAAAGAGAGACTAATAATTATAATTTCTATTTACAAATTATGAAATTTTAATAATTAACACTATAATTAATTTAAAAATTCAAAAGTGAACACAGTTTAAATATCATTCTTTTGAATTTCTGTCGGCAGTCCTTATGACTGCCTCGTCTTTTTTTGAAATTATACGTCTTTTGGCGCGTTAAGGAAAAAAACCGACACCTTGAAGTTAGCTATAGTCAACATTTTGTTTGTTAGTATTTCTTTGTATTCAAATTTTCAATGTATTAAATACCTTTTTTCTATTGTTAGTGTCGTTTTTTCTACAAACGTAGAATAAGACGAAAGATACAATTTTTGAAAAGATTTTTTTATCTTGTTACGCCAAAGAAGTATAACTTCTAACGCGTGTACCTAAGTACACACACACTTTTTTTTATTATTTTTGTCAAAAATCGTTGTAATTGTGAGTAACCATTGTTATTATTTTTCATCAGATTTCTTACTCAGATTATTGACTTTATTTTGATCTTTCATAGACATTTTTAAATTATAATTTACAATGTTCCGCACCGGAACGTCCACGGCTCGATGGTTGAACCTACTAATTGTGTCGGCAGTCACGTCGGTATAGTAGACACAGGTGTTGATGCTTATGAACGCCAAAACTACCATCGGTTCGGACAAACGACCCACTTATCGAGAAGAACCGGCAAGAAACTCGATCTGGTTTATCTTTTCATGACACAAAATTTTTACAAACATAAATAATTATATTCGTTTTTGGTGGATGTGCAGAGAGTGGCGTCATTTCCAGACGTCACCATCGTTCACATATTGATACACTCTGTTATAGCCTTTAGGTATTAAAATCCATTTGACATGGTGCTTGAACTCACTATTCGGCAAATCGATAGTGTGCTTTGGGACTTTGTTATAAAACCTAACATGATTTAAAAAACTGTTTTTGGTCTTAGTGAGCCTGAAACATGGAATGGCCAATTTATTGCTGTTTCTAGTATTTCAATGATGTTGGTATTTTACTAAATCCAGCTTATCTTAGTTTTTGCGGACATACATTAAATTATCAAGAATATATTGGGAGGGCAGACTTAAGATACTGAATTCCTGAATCGTAGTCTTTAATGCTTCGCGAGGCCTCATATTATAAATTGCTCGAACTGCCCGTTTTTGCAGTAAGAATATGCTGTCCCCCAGCAGTCCCCCATAACTCCAGTTATGTATAACAACAGTACTTCAAATGTTGAGAATGATTAAAAACTTTTTTTAGGTATATTTTTCTCTGTCATATAGTATACTAAATGCGTGAAGTGATCAATGCACTTAAATTAAGTGATCCTCTCTACCCTGGTTAGAGTAATAGACTGATGATAAACAGTCGGTATATGTTTGTAGCGAGTGCGGCGTAACAGAGGAGGCCGTGCGCAGATACCTGGCACGTAAACCGATGACCACAACGGAACTGCTCACAAAGTTCAAGTCGAAACGTACGGGGGTGAGCAGCGAACGGCTCGTCGAGACGATGACGCAGATACTGAAGCGTATAAACCCGTTCAAGCAGAACATCAACGGGAAAATGTACCTCAGTATTAAACAGACGTGATTTTAAGTAAACAATTATATATTAAAGTGCTTTATTATGTTCCCCTTTCATTTTTTTAGTCTATAGTTCTGATATTAATTTTAAAAGACCCTTTTGAATTATGCGCCACAAGATAAGTTTTCGTGGCAACTGACAGCAGATAATATTGTCGTGGTAATGTAATAATTAACGGCATTAATAAATAACAATTATTGTATGGAAACATATTTGTTACTATTTTAGGAAACTAGTACCCAAAAGCATTTCGGAGTTAATATATTGATTTGAAGTAATGTTGCGTCTCGATTATTTTTCCGTTATACTCGGTTTGTTTATAACAATAATGAAATCGATTGTATACGATTAATATCATCCCATCGCATTAATTGATGTATTTTTTTATTTCGTATGAATTATTAAACTGTGTAATGTTTTTGTTTTGTGTAAAAGTTATCATAATCTAAATTGTGACAATGTTTTAAAAAACTCGAAACTTGTCAAATGTATTTATTAAAGTTTGTTAATTAATTATTTCTGCGTGTTATATAAATACAATGTTTATGACGTATAATTATGATGAAATTAATCATAATTTTATCATTTTAATTATATCATTAAACACTGTGAAAACACTAACCATAGAATAAAATCTTTTAATTTCTCAGTAATACTATATCGATATTAATATCTCTTTTTGATTAGAGCCACAATCGTTTTTTGTCACAATTCGATTATTTTGTCACATGTCAATTTGGCAGGTGTCAAATGTGATCTATTAAAATTACCTCGACTGTACCCAATTACAATGTTTTATAATTATTAAAATGAACTTTTTTTTCTGCTTCCACATTATTCGTATAAATAGAATACGTTAAGTGTCGTACGTCTAAAAGAGGTAAGAGAAGACTATATTCTCTGGTGTGTCATTTTTGTTTCGATTTGCTTTTCCAGTAATTCGAACTCCATATTTCTAAGTTATATTCTCGCTGTCAGACTTGCGTACTAATCGATCTTAAAATACGTTCCCTTGTAGGTATAATTACTCAGGGTTACCGACCTAATATTGTAAGTTTTAATTTTTACAATAATTACTATGTCTCAATTCTATGAGTTTATACTCGTCCCCTCTTTGGTCTATTGTATGTATATTGGTTCTATGTACTTGAAACTTCATATATTATACGTTGTTTGATTTCAAAAGTTTTAGAATATGATTTAAATATAAAGAGATTAGATTGAACATCAATTATGTAAATCGATTTCATTAAAGAATAAACAAAATATAAAGTATTTTATTTTACAAACTTTTGAAAGTACAGTGTACATACACTCTTTATAATATCGTTCGTTATAACGAAAAACTTTCTATAACGTAGAAATTAGTACAGTTTGGTTGATTTACCACAAAACCATTTATTTTTTCTCTTCCCTCCGTGTAACACTGTTTATAATGTTCGGTCCCTTGAAAGTCATTATAAAGAGGTTACACTGTATTCTTCAAATATGTATTTTCTTTCTGGTTAGATTACTTGGAAATAATTTGGCATCGTTTGAAGCTTAAGTATTGTTTATGGAAGTCGTTTAATGCCAATGGATTGAGTCTTTGACCCCCCCTCTTCGAGGTGAACGGTGTTTTCACCACTTATATATATAATAATTTATATTATTTAGACAATTACACCCACTTTTTTCTTAGTAACGTATCCTATGTTCGTAAAGATAATATACATAAAGTCTTAAAAACCTTTAAAATCATAAAGTTTTTTTTTTTTATTAAGCTTAAGAGATTGGCGTCGACACAATGTCTATAAATACTAATCATACTAGCCTCGTATATTCGAGTATAAATTATTTAATCCAGGTTATTTTTCAAATATTTCATATATGTTAAAATCAGAGATGACATGTCATTTGCCAGTCACGACACTTGCTTTTGGATTCGCTCTTCAGCACTACGTATACCGGGGCGGCACGATAATCGGTACTTTCTATATTTGTGGTGTACATCATCTGGAAAACTAGTGATTTTGCTAACATCGGCAACGGCAGTGGTTAAAACCGTCAAGTAAGTGAGCCTTTATCATGACTATAAAGGAATAATTTCGGCATTAATTTTAAAGGGGTATCTACCTCCAGCCCGTTTGAATACAGTAGTCCACTGCCTAGGTTATATACATGCCTGTGTGGATATGGTGGTTGCCACCCCCATTTAAATGAAACTATAAATTAAAATAAATAATGTCGATGGCCCTAGCTAACACTAGATCGATGAAGACTAATATTACAACATGTGTGTTAACGTATTTCCAGTAATTGCACTTGAGCCGGCATTGTTTTTTTTTTATTGCGGCTATAGTGAAACCTGTAGGTGTATCGAGTTCTAGAATGTCCTGTATATATTCAGTGCAAACTTAAGTCGGTAGGTATACCTACCTGGTTGGAGTGCAAACACCATATACACATATACCCGTCATAGTTCGTTTATCATTCGACACAGTCGTCATTCTGTCGTGCTGCTATAAAAAATTAATTGTGTTTTCTCAAGGATTTGGACTTAAGAATACATTCATGGTAAATATATATGAAGCGACTCCATGCAGCTTCACCTACGTATGCATTGTTTTTAATAACTAGCTTTTTCTCACGGCTTCGCTCGTTTTAAATAATTTTGATCTTTTTCACGGGAACAGTACCTACATATTTTCCGAGGGAAAGGTGACCCACGTCTTTCTCTGTACCTCTGAAATTCATGATGCTCGGTTTAGTAGTTAAAGTGAGAAAAATGAATGAAGTCCTCTCATCCTTTTATAAAAAATATATTTAATTCACAAACTTTTACTAAATTGTTAGATAGAGTATGGATAGAGGTAAGGTAAGGATAGAGTATCTAAGGCTTACTCAATATTAATGATTACTCATAAATAATATAACATTGACCATTGGAGTGCAGTTCGCAAGTTGGTGCAGTCAATGTTGTGTCTAGGGGTTGATTTCGTAGACTAAATAGTATATTGTTTACTATTTCACAGCCGAATATCTGACCATATGCGCAGTATATAAAAATATTATGCAGCTATGTACTTATGTATGTTTATTTTATATGTTGGGGATACGTATGTGTTTCCAGGACTATATGATCTTTTTATTGGCGTGACAAACAAACTCACTTTCGCATTTATAATATTAGTTAGGATCACATCATGCATCTTCGTGCAATTCTAAAGGTTTATGCATGAACACGCCGACATAACTCTGAGGTGGTTTTTATTCAACTTGTTACTTAGTATTATATTTTAAACTATATCTTTATAAAGAATATGTATAATTGTAAAGTTTCATTAAAATCCTGTCAGTAGTTTTTGTATGATAAACAAATAAACATCCATCATCTCAAACTCTTTTATAGTATTAGGACAATTTTTGGATATGAATTCAAAGCCTAGTGTTATCACCCACCTCCGGTGCCGCTACGTTACATTCGAGTAGTGAGAGTACAACACGATCGGAACATTGACATTAGCGTCACCATATTAGAGATACACATTGATACTAGCGCCACCATATTGGAGAGACACATTGACACTAGCGTCACCATATTAGAGAGACACATTGACACTAGCGTCACCATAATAGATTTCAATAAGACATAAATAAGAATTGATATTATTATATAGAATTGATTTATTACTTGCATAACATAAGTTTGATGGTTATCATTTTTTTTGTGTCAAATTTGTGTGTTAAATTATTATACAGAATTATGAATAAATAGTTAATTGCTTTGACTTCCTTAATTCGGGCTATAAAAGGTGAGATGTCGCTGATCTACATGTCGAAACACATTATTAAAAATATTAGAGATACTTAAATAAGAATAATTATATAAAATTGTTGTATAGCTTAAATAACAACAATTTATTCATTATTTATTATTTCTGTTACTTCCATTATTTTACGGAATTATGAGTAAATAGTGATAGACTTAAATAGATCGGCCTGTAAAAGGCAAAATGTCGAGGATATTCTACCTATTTTTATGTACAAAATATTGTAAGGCGAAGCTCTGCCCAAATAAATAGCCACAGTACCTACGAAGTGTTTATTGGCATCTCTGACCGCATCGACTCTAACGTATAACGTAAGACTAGGCATGAAATAATTGAAACAAAGCTATGTTTATTAATTCTATATTTAAATGAGAAGGCATTTCTTTTATCTTATAATAAATACGCAAATACATAAACAACTTATCACATCCATAGTTAGTGCATAGATAAGCACCTAGTCCTAGATAACAATAAATCCGATAAAGTGCTATAAACCTTTATTCTTTTTACGATAAAAATTATTACAGATATATACGAGTAAAAATATAAATCTAATGATTTAAAAACTCCAAGAAAATATAATTATATAATCATTTGTACTAGTAATTTCTTATCTTTAAGTTTAAAGCTCAGATAGGTCGCGAATTACATGAATCAGGCAACAGCCCAAGCCGAGGTGTGCCGTGCATCCTTCCTTGAGCTATCAAGGTCAAAATAAAATCGGCTGAGTGCCTTAAGCGCTCGCCTTAGTAACCGGTGAAGCTGTTAAGACCTTGCTAGGTCAAGAGCGTAGTCAATCCGAAAAAAAAGGTGGTAATAATATTTTAAAATAATTTTACCAGATTTTTTATTTGTATTATAGGCATTTTACAGTTAATTGTCCACATATTATAGTGTATTTACAGTAAAATGAATACAAAAATAGTATGAATGCAGAATTTTATGTTGCTTGTCTTACTATGAAGAACGAAACACATTTATAATGTTTTGCACATTATTCTGACATCAAAATGGCGAACGATTTTGCCATAAAAATGCAAAACCCATGTTGTGTGGTCATGGTTTGGTGTTCTAATTTAATTATATTGGAAATACATTTAAAATTTTAGAGATATTTAATATATGTGGGTTAAAGTTAAAAAAATTGATCACAAGTTATGATTTTATATATATTATATGCCATCGGTTATACAATACCTATTGATCTTAAGCAGTTTAAAAAAATTGCTACTGTTTACATATATGACGATTCCATAATCTAACCTTAAAATTGACATACAAGATGGCGGATAAAAGACATTGTTGTACTTTTAATTTACACAAGACACTCTTAATCGCACCTTACAATTCTCTATTTATTACAACATTAAAGCTTTATTAGGTATATTAATCTATGATATGATAATTATATTATTAAAATAGAAGTAGTAGAAAATATTTACAAAATAATAACTTTAATTAACGTATTTTATAAGTTCTGGGAACACTTTATAGGCCTCTTACTTTACTTGTACTGGTCAAAGAGATAATACTAATTTGCTGCCTTACTTGACATATGCAAGTTATAATACCGATGTATTGAACTATGTAATAGTAATTGAACGTCACTTAAAAAGAACTGTAATACTATATAATGAGAGATTTTTCTTTTTCGTTTTTCCACTCTTCGACTTCGGTGTTATCTGACTCCGGTTTCCTGAAACATAGTTGTTAATAATAACAAACATAATAAAGGTGGTAGGATCTTGGAAACAATCACTACTCATTTCTATCTTGAAACGTCGCCTGCGCTATATTCTTTCACTCTGAAGAGTATGACTGACACATAAGTCATCCAGCTATGTAAGCTATGTCTATACACAACACACAGTTTAAATTGGTGATAGATGGTCATCGTTTGGAATGACTCCGATATTACTGGCAAAAAATACGATTTAACATAGGTTCTAAGGTCCTGGAAATAATGTTGATAAATATGATATTCATTAATATAAGAATTAGCGATCGGCCGTAAACGTAAGGTAGAGGTATGTATTTGTGTGTATATGTGTATACCAAAATGAGTAAATGTATAGTATTTACACTATGGGACCTCGTATATATTACTCAATTTATGTGCATTTTCATATATAGCGGAAGTTATGCCGCCCTGATAATAAAAAAAATCTTGACATATTATGTACCTAAACTTTCCTCATTAATCATTTTATCTACTGGTGGAAACCACATGAAAATCCATTCAGTAGTTTTTACTTTATCATGAACAGACCGACATGCAGACATGGCAGAGGATTTTGTTTTATAATATGTACCTAGTGATATATAAATTCATACATATAAGCCAAAGAAGTTTCACTTCCTACGCGTGTACATACTGATATACATGTGATGTTTGTTCATCGTCATGATGATTCAGAAGGTTTCCGAAGAAGAAGGTTTATAGAATTCCTTACCCGCATAAAGAATGCTCCCTGATGATCCTTTCCGCATCATTTACGGTCTGCGGCATCGGCCTGCCTTTAGTCTCCGGTAGTATCACACCGATCGTGCTGCCCACGAGGGCCACTGCACCCATAATGACGAAAGGCAATACACTCCATATTTTCTCCTACAATAAATACTAAGCATATCAATGTATGTCGAGTAAACAACTATATCATCCATATATTTTCGTGTCTGTAAGGTTTCAGGTTAAATTAACTTTACTAGCTGGCGATGAACGATGAAGCACCAGTGGAAGAATATGTAAAGTACCCTTAACTTACCGCCTAAAGTAGATTCATAAACAAATTCTATAACTTCTACCATTACTTGATATTTGTATGAAAAAAATTTCACCCAGTAAAGTATCTTTAAAGTTTTCTCCTCTTGAGAATCCTCCTCCTCCTTAATATAGCAACGATCCATTCCATTGAAAAAGTGCTTCATCTGATGAAACTGGCACGAAACCTAGTGACACCAGTAATAAAATAATTTAGAAATACCATTCAAATGTTTAAGGTTACTTACCGAATACACGATGAAAGGTGACAGTACAGTGATAATATAGCCGCTCATGTGCAGCATTGAAGAGCCCGAAGCCCTTATCCCTGTCGGTAGGAGTTCAGTTACCCACTGCACTGTTACAGTATATGACATATTGATGAAAAACCTTGACATTATCGCTAAACCAGCTTGAGCGTAGCCTGTCAAACAAACGTTTATTGGATAAATAGTTATAAATCATAACACAAAATTTACATCACGTTTTGTGGCGGTAATATTTAATAAATAAAAAGTTTTAATATGAATATACCTTTTGGTACAAGTGTCGCTGCGAGTGTCAGGAGACCTGAGATTGCCATCGGACCACATGTTAGAAATCTACGTCCCAATCTGTAAGCATTCATGAAATTGGATTTATTTATTGTCGAACGAAATTATATGCACACTAATCATAGCATACCTAAGCGTCACTTTGTCACCGTTACTATCTACTGTGCAGTATCATTTAAACAAATGCGATCATAATGGAATTAAGCGATAGTGAATGTTTTTGTTTTTTAGTTATTTTTTGCAATCAATCTTCTATTATAGCAGATTATTACTGTCATTATCGAGTAGGTAATTATGTTACAAGTTTCATGAGATCATTTCAAAGACAGTGGGCCTCTTGTTAGAACTTTCCAGGAAATTTTGTGGCAAGTTACAATCCATGCTCTAACCTGCTCTAACCTCATGCTCTAAACTTCACTCTTTGCGAGAACAAACATATTGTTTTACCTTAAGTTAAAGTGTAACGGAAACTCTTTACCTGTCAAGAAGGATAGCTAAAAGTGTAACTGAAGGTATCTCCGTAGCCGAGGTTAGTGTGAAAGCAACGAAGAAGTCAAGACCGAAGGCGTCTGATAGACGAACCAACCCGTCGAATATCACCGCACACGACATGTAGACGAGCATGATTAAAACTATTGTCATGCGGAGTGGTGCGCTCTTGATTAGTGTTAACATCGATTCCTTCTCGTGTTTCGTTTGCTGTGATGACACCTGTTTGAAAACAAAGTCTACCATTAAATTTATCCATCGTGTAATGTTTGGGCCGGTCCATAACGTGTACAACGCTGCCGCCTGGGCAAAGTTTTAAGACGCATTTTAGCGGTATAGAAAAATAAAGGCACATTTCTTTTAAGAGAAACTTCTTATCGAATGGCTTTGAAATTCTACTCTGCAACCTGTTTCGGGTAGAAGGTTGAAAACACCGGTTCTTGTCCTATCACCGAAGTTCAAGCAAAGTCGGATGCGGTCAGTACTTGGATGGGTGTCCGCCTAAGAACACCGCGTCACGTTGGCTTTTTGATGTTTTTTAAATTGAAATATTTTCCTACAATACAAGAGTTTCACTTCTATCATTTTTTTCCCTCACTAAATCATAAGTGAATTCGGCTTTTTCCGATGCTGGGGGAGTCAACATTTCATTGCATGCATGTACATTAAAATTGTCCTTAAATATATTTCATCTTTGGATGGACGCATTTCTCATCATCTCATTCATTAATTCATCATTCATTTCATTAGCATACAATACATGTCTTGTTAAACAGAGGAACTGTCAGATACCTACTATGAAATCATCCATAACGTCTTCAGGTATTTTGGTACCGTTGATTCTTTCAAACCTCCTAAACACTTCTACAGCCCTGTTGACACGACCTCGGGTCACTAACCATCTGTAAACAGAGGATTACCAGCTCTGATAGAAATAAGAGTTAATTTTATTTATTTTCTTGCGGATCCGGCGGGTTTGCCTTGATTGCGCGAGTTTATTCCAATTTACATTGTTATTTCTATTTCTGTGGGTTTTATGGTTGCAGATTAAGGTTAAATCGTTTTTTTATTATTTTTGAATAACATTTCATCCAAACATTTCAACAATTGATCCAGAAAGGTACAATTTATTTATGTGTTTGTTACAAATACATTAAATTAAATCAAATAAAACATTAATTGTTTATGTTCATACCGAATATCAAACACATGTTAGTTTGTAGTCAAGCAAATACTTCATTATCATAAGAGAATGTACATTTCTCGTCAAGCTTTTTGGCCGTTCTGAATATAGCCAATAATTAATAAGTTCGTGCTAACGTTTAATATAGTCAAGACTTTAATAAATAAAAAAGAATTTAAAATATTATAATAATAATCTAAAATTGTCATTTATTTATCGTTAAGTTGTCTCCATGGTATTAATAAATTTAATACGTATTTATAGCTAGCTTTGTGTTCTGCACAACTATTTTCAGTACGGTCAAAACATTTGACGAGGACCGTATATGTATTTCAATATATAGAAAATTAATAAATAATGACGTATATGTAAAAGTATGCAGCTGATGTACATAACAACATTTTAAAAAAAAAATACAATTTTTTTTTAGGTGTCAATTTTTTTTTGGGTGCCAGTCATCCAGATTGTTACTGCCATTACCAAGTAGGTAATAATATTACAAGTGTGATAATTTCAATGGTTTAACGAGATGGTGGCTCCCTTGTCAGAACTTTCCTGCGAGTTTTTGTGGCATCTCAGAATACATACTCCGTGGTATTATATTCCAATCACTTTACTTATACACAATAGCCGAACTATATTACGTAAAACGGCACTAATATTTCAAAATATATAGTGAAATAACACAAGATTATGACTAAATTTAAAATATACTACATGACAAACTAAGATTCCGCCAAAAAAAAAATGTATAAATTTTTTATAGAGGTATATTTTTTTATTAACGAATGTCAATATCAATCAAATTTGAACAATTAATAAAGGACGGTTGAATTTGAACTGCTAGATGATAACTAGTATGAGTAATTTTGTGAGTGATCATTTTTTTTGTACCAGAGAAAAGTGACTGCACCATGACTGATGGCAATCCAAAAACAATGGCAACTACCGGGAGACAAACTCTATCCCTCGTCAGTCACTTCTATCATACCGGCCTGCATAAATGTCTCTTCACGTTACGCTTAAAGGACCCCATGTTATAAGAAGGAGGGAACACACTGGCCGGGAGATTGTTCCACAGCTTCACGGTACGGCAGAGATAAGAAGTTGCGAAACTTTTTAGTTCGTGCTCAGATACAATTTACCGTAAAATCATAGGTCTGGAACCCAGCGCGCGTAATTTGGTTGTGGAAAGGGGAGGAAGGGATTTTTAATTTTCGATAAGATAATATACTATAATATATATTACCTCACGCTCTCCGGAACAACAAACGGTGCCAAAACAACAAAAAGCATTGGCAGAGATGTCACCCACAGCAGCTTCCTCCAATCAGCTATCCAGTACGCCAGCCACGGCAAAGTGAGGCACCCGGCACCAAAGAACAATGCTATCGACATGTTCCCCACCCAAGTGCGATGCTTTGCCCCGACGTATTCCAATACTGTCGAAATAATGTTCAATTAATTATTTTTGAATATTATAGTGAATGTTACTTTGCACTTTCGCCTGGAATTGATTGATTGAACCTGACGTGGAATTAACAGCAGTTGAAATTGGAATTAACCAACAGTGTCAACCGCTGTCAGGTTCAACCAAGGAACGCGGTTTTAATTATTTTTATAGATTTAGTAAAAAAAAACGCTTTTTGTTGCAGTGAAACGTAGTAGTGGTCAATCAATTCCAGGCGGAAATAAAGAGTAGCACCCACTAAAATATTTAATAATGGATATCCACAAAGTAACGCCTTCTTCAGTCAAATTTCGTAAGAGGTAGAGGCCACGCGGAAGCTATTACTGGTTACAACATGAATGGGTCGGCTCGTCCGGGGTACTACCACACTCTCATGGAAAACCGACGTGAAGTAACAATGTTACAACATTGTTGTGTTTCGTTTGGTCAGTGAGAGCGCCAGATACCCACCTCCGCTCCTACTCCTCCCTTCCCCACTCCTCTCTCATGGCGTTGCAAGTGTCTTCGGATGGTGGTGATTAATTAATATCAGATGAACCACCAGTTCGTTTGCTTCCTATGATATATTAAATTGGCTTCTAAAATATACGCAATAGCTTAAAATGTTTGTGCCTACTCACCTAATATATACATCATCATGAAGATATTATCAAAGGACATGCCCACGAAGAATCTGCTCAACGCGAAGTCCCACAGTCCAGTCGTAAAAATCGTAGCTATACCTCCTATACTGCCGATTAAATTTGCTCCTGGAAACAATAAAATCTATGTTAAGAAACGAATTACCAGTCATCTCATTACGATTTGCTTCACAACTGACTAATAAGTCAATATTTAATATTGATTAGATTTTAACAACGGTTTTTTACGCCTGATTAACTCATCATCAACATCATTACCCTTATCCCACTTAAGTAGGGTCGGCACAACATGTTTTCTTTTTCCACTCTCTCCTGTCAAATGTCATTTCAGTATTCACACCTTTTACGCACATATCGTTTTTCACGCAGTCCATCCATACCTTTTTCGGTCTTCCTCTACTCGTATATCCGTCCACAAACATACTCAACACTTTTCTAGTTACATAGTTTTCATCTCTCCTCATGACATGCCCATACCATGCTAACCTATTACTCCTCAACTTATCTGTAACTGGTGCTATTTTCAAACTATGACCATGTTCAGAGGATGTTTTGGCAATGTGCAAATGAGCAAGCGTTATACAAGGACTATTAAGTGTGAAGAGGAAGGAAAAACTGCTCACGTCGATCACACTCAAAATCAGGACACCAATAACCAATATACATTTTATTGTCGTTCTTGTAAGTTTATACATTTTAAAACGATACAAATCAAATCAAAAATACTTTATTCAGTTTAGGCCCTAATAAGGCGCTTATGAACGTCAAAATTACTACCGGTTCGGAAAACAACCCAGTCATCGAGAAGAACCGCTCCCTTGTCAGAACTTTCCTGCGAGTTTTTGTGGCATCTCAGAATACATACTCCGTGGTATTATATTCCAATCACTTTACTTATACACAATAGCCGAACTATATTACGTAAAACGGCACTAATATTTCAAAATATATAGTGAAATAACACAAGATTATGACTAAATTTAAAATATACTACATGACAAACTAAGATTCCGCCAAAAAAAAAATGTATAAATTTTTTATAGAGGTATATTTTTTTATTAACGAATGTCAATATCAATCAAATTTGAACAATTAATAAAGGACGGTTGAATTTGAACTGCTAGATGATAACTAGTATGAGTAATTTTGTGAGTGATCATTTTTTTTGTACCAGAGAAAAGTGACTGCACCATGACTGATGGCAATCCAAAAACAATGGCAACTACCGGGAGACAAACTCTATCCCTCGTCAGTCACTTCTATCATACCGGCCTGCATAAATGTCTCTTCACGTTACGCTTAAAGGACCCCATGTTATAAGAAGGAGGGAACACACTGGCCGGGAGATTGTTCCACAGCTTCACGGTACGGCAGAGATAAGAAGTTGCGAAACTTTTTAGTTCGTGCTCAGATACAATTTACCGTAAAATCATAGGTCTGGAACCCAGCGCGCGTAATTTGGTTGTGGAAAGGGGAGGAAGGGATTTTTAATTTTCGATAAGATAATATACTATAATATATATTACCTCACGCTCTCCGGAACAACAAACGGTGCCAAAACAACAAAAAGCATTGGCAGAGATGTCACCCACAGCAGCTTCCTCCAATCAGCTATCCAGTACGCCAGCCACGGCAAAGTGAGGCACCCGGCACCAAAGAACAATGCTATCGACATGTTCCCCACCCAAGTGCGATGCTTTGCCCCGACGTATTCCAATACTGTCGAAATAATGTTCAATTAATTATTTTTGAATATTATAGTGAATGTTACTTTGCACTTTCGCCTGGAATTGATTGATTGAACCTGACGTGGAATTAACAGCAGTTGAAATTGGAATTAACCAACAGTGTCAACCGCTGTCAGGTTCAACCAAGGAACGCGGTTTTAATTATTTTTATAGATTTAGTAAAAAAAAACGCTTTTTGTTGCAGTGAAACGTAGTAGTGGTCAATCAATTCCAGGCGGAAATAAAGAGTAGCACCCACTAAAATATTTAATAATGGATATCCACAAAGTAACGCCTTCTTCAGTCAAATTTCGTAAGAGGTAGAGGCCACGCGGAAGCTATTACTGGTTACAACATGAATGGGTCGGCTCGTCCGGGGTACTACCACACTCTCATGGAAAACCGACGTGAAGTAACAATGTTACAACATTGTTGTGTTTCGTTTGGTCAGTGAGAGCGCCAGATACCCACCTCCGCTCCTACTCCTCCCTTCCCCACTCCTCTCTCATGGCGTTGCAAGTGTCTTCGGATGGTGGTGATTAATTAATATCAGATGAACCACCAGTTCGTTTGCTTCCTATGATATATTAAATTGGCTTCTAAAATATACGCAATAGCTTAAAATGTTTGTGCCTACTCACCTAATATATACATCATCATGAAGATATTATCAAAGGACATGCCCACGAAGAATCTGCTCAACGCGAAGTCCCACAGTCCAGTCGTAAAAATCGTAGCTATACCTCCTATACTGCCGATTAAATTTGCTCCTGGAAACAATAAAATCTATGTTAAGAAACGAATTACCAGTCATCTCATTACGATTTGCTTCACAACTGACTAATAAGTCAATATTTAATATTGATTAGATTTTAACAACGGTTTTTTACGCCTGATTAACTCATCATCAACATCATTACCCTTATCCCACTTAAGTAGGGTCGGCACAACATGTTTTCTTTTTCCACTCTCTCCTGTCAAATGTCATTTCAGTATTCACACCTTTTACGCACATATCGTTTTTCACGCAGTCCATCCATACCTTTTTCGGTCTTCCTCTACTCGTATATCCGTCCACAAACATACTCAACACTTTTCTAGTTACATAGTTTTCATCTCTCCTCATGACATGCCCATACCATGCTAACCTATTACTCCTCAACTTCTCTGTCACTGGTGCTATTTTCAAACTTCCTCTGATATATAATACTCATTCTTAATTTTATCCATTCTAGTCACACCACACATCCACCTTAACATTAGCATCTCTGCCACATGTAATTTTCTCTCATCCGTCTCTTTCGTAGCCTAGCACAAAGGTGCATACAGCATGACTGCTCTTATCATAGCTTTATAAACCTTCCCCTTGAGTTTCAAAGGCATTCGTGGGTCACAAGCTACCCCAGACACATTTCGCTATTTCATCCATCCTGCATTTATTATATTCCTCATGTCCTTATCAATGCCACCGTCGCTTTGTGTCAATTAACCGAGATACCGAAAATTAGAGCAGGCTGGTAAGGATACACCATTTCAGGCTATAGGAGAAAAACTAGACGTACCACCGAAGTCGCAAAACAAATGTTCAGTTTTTGTTCTACTAATTTTCAAACCAACATTCTCCAGTTTTTCTCGTCTGGGACGGTTCTGACAAATACCTACTGGATACCCTGCACAGGTTATAGAGACAGGCTGTCCGCATTATTAATGATGCAGACACTACAGAGTTTATAGACATAGACTACTCTCCCCCCGAGACGGTGGCGTACCCATAAGAGTTTCCCCAGGTTAAAAAAAAGAAAGGCCGACATAACAGTGACGATCGATGTAGGATCGCGTATCTCAAGGTGGTCGCCGTTGTTTTTGGATTGTGCTTTGCTTACCATTACACATAGTCATTTTGCCGTGCTACCATAAAAACAAGAACGCTTTGGGATTAATGATCACATGCTTGAAAATTATCGAACGATTTGATAGCAGACTCCTTCACCATCAAGCCCAAAATATCGAATGGACGAAGATTGTCACAAAGCATTATATGCCCTAGTCTGCGTACTAAATATGGGGAATTCTTAAACCAAACGTTCAAAGTTTTGCACAGATGTGCCATCGCAGGGGCAGGTGTTATCTATACTAATATTATAAAGAGTTAAAGTTTGTGACGTTGTATGGGGTAATCTCGGGCACTACTGGTCCGATTTGTAAAATTCTTTCAGTGTTATATAGCTCATTTATCGAGAAAGGTTATAGGTCATCACGCATGTGCCCTAGTCTGCGTACTAAATATGGGGAATTCTTAAACCAAACGTTCAAAGTTTTGCACAGATGTGCCATCGCAGGGGCAGGTGTTATCTATCTTAATATTATAAAGAGTTAAAGTTTGTGACGTTGTATGGGGTAATCTCGGGCACTACTGGTCCGATTTGTAAAATTCTTTCAGTGTTATATAGCTCATTTATCGAGAAAGGTTATAGGTCATCACGCATGTGCCCTAGTCTGCGTACTAAATATGGGGAATTCTTAAACCAAACGTTCAAAGTTTTGCACAGATGTGCCATCGCAGGGGCAGGTGTTATCTATACTAATATTATAAAGAGTTAAAGTTTGTGACGTTGTATGGGGTAATCTCGGGCACTACTGGTCCGATTTGTAAAATTCTTTCAGTGTTATATAGCTCATTTATCGAGAAAGGTTATAGGTCATCACGCATGTGCCCTAGTCTGCGTACTAAATATGGGGAATTCTTAAACCAAACGTTCAAAGTTTTGCACAGATGTGCCATCGCAGGGGCAGGTGTTATCTATACTAATATTATAAAGAGTTAAAGTTTGTGACGTTGTATGGGGTAATCTCGGGCACTACTGGTCCGATTTGTAAAATTCTTTCAGTGTTATATAGCTCATTTATCGAGAAAGGTTATAGGTCATCACGCATGTGCCCTAGTCTGCGTACTAAATATGGGGAATTCTTAAACCAAACGTTCAAAGTTTTGCACAGATGTGCCATCGCAGGGGCAGGTGTTATCTATACTAATATTATAAAGAGTTAAAGTTTGTGACGTTGTATGGGGTAATCTCGGGCACTACTGGTCCGATTTGTAAAATTCTTTCAGTGTTATATAGCTCATTTATCGAGAAAGGTTATAGGTCATCACGCATGTGCCCTAGTCTGCGTACTAAATATGGGGAATTCTTAAACCAAACGTTCAAAGTTTTGCACAGATGTGCCATCGCAGGGGCAGGTGTTATCTATACTAATATTATAAAGAGTTAAAGTTTGTGACGTTGTATGGGGTAATCTCGGGCACTACTGGTCCGATTTGTAAAATTCTTTCAGTGTTATATAGCTCATTTATCGAGAAAGGTTATAGGTCATCACGCATGTGCCCTAGTCTGCGTACTAAATATGGGGAATTCTTAAACCAAACGTTCAAAGTTTTGCACAGATGTGCCATCGCAGGGGCAGGTGTTATCTATACTAATATTATAAAGAGTTAAAGTTTGTGACGTTGTATGGGGTAATCTCGGGCACTACTGGTCCGATTTGTAAAATTCTTTCAGTGTTATATAGCTCATTTATCGAGAAAGGTTATAGGTCATCACGCATGTGCCCTAGTCTGCGTACTAAATATGGGGAATTCTTAAACCAAACGTTCAAAGTTTTGCACAGATGTGCCATCGCAGGGGCAGGTGTTATCTATACTAATATTATAAAGAGTTAAAGTTTGTGACGTTGTATGGGGTAATCTCGGGCACTACTGGTCCGATTTGTAAAATTCTTTCAGTGTTATATAGCTCATTTATCGAGAAAGGTTATAGGTCATCACGCATGTGCCCTAGTCTGCGTACTAAATATGGGGAATTCTTAAACCAAACGTTCAAAGTTTTGCACAGATGTGCCATCGCAGGGGCAGGTGTTATCTATACTAATATTATAAAGAGTTAAAGTTTGTGACGTTGTATGGGGTAATCTCGGGCACTACTGGTCCGATTTGTAAAATTCTTTCAGTGTTATATAGCTCATTTATCGAGAAAGGTTATAGGTCATCACGCATGTGCCCTAGTCTGCGTACTAAATATGGGGAATTCTTAAACCAAACGTTCAAAGTTTTGCACAGATGTGCCATCGCAGGGGCAGGTGTTATCTATACTAATATTATAAAGAGTTAAAGTTTGTGACGTTGTATGGGGTAATCTCGGGCACTACTGGTCCGATTTGTAAAATTCTTTCAGTGTTATATAGCTCATTTATCGAGAAAGGTTATAGGTCATCACGCATGTGCCCTAGTCTGCGTACTAAATATGGGGAATTCTTAAACCAAACGTTCAAAGTTTTGCACAGATGTGCCATCGCAGGGGCAGGTGTTATCTATACTAATATTATAAAGAGTTAAAGTTTGTGACGTTGTATGGGGTAATCTCGGGCACTACTGGTCCGATTTGTAAAATTCTTTCAGTGTTATATAGCTCATTTATCGAGAAAGGTTATAGGTCATCACGCATGTGCCCTAGTCTGCGTACTAAATATGGGGAATTCTTAAACCAAACGTTCAAAGTTTTGCACAGATGTGCCATCGCAGGGGCAGGTGTTATCTATACTAATATTATTGACGCGTCCGCAGCCCGCCTCCGTGGAGCCCTCACGGAGGTTTGCGACGCGTCGATGCCGCGGAGCGTACACCGCCCAGATAAACGGGCGGTGTACTGGTGGTCGCCGGTTCGGTGTACCGACAGACCGTTTTGTGGGGGCGGCAAGGGATCGTTCAAGCTAATCAACCTTGTAGAGCCGCCCCCACGGTCCGCCCGGCGGAAGGTGACCGCCGGGCTCCTACCTATAGAGGGACAGACCGGGTACACACCGGCTGCCCCCCCGTTATCTATACTAATATTATAAAGAGTTAAAGTTTGTGAGTTTGTGACGTTGTATGGGGTAATCTCGGGCACTACTGGTCCGATTTGTAAAATTCTTTCAGTGTTATATAGCTCATTTATCGAGAAAGGTTATAGGTCATCACGCATGTGCCCTAGTCTGCGTACTAAATATGGGGAATTCTTAAACCAAACGTTCAAAGTTTTGCACAGATGTGCCATCGCAGGGGCAGGTGTTATCTATACTAATATTATAAAGAGTTAAAGTTTGTGACGTTGTATGGGGTAATCTCGGGCACTACTGGTCCGATTTGTAAAATTCTTTCAGTGTTATATAGCTCGTTTATCGAGAAAGGTTATAGGTCATCACGCATGTGCCCTAGTCTGCGTACTAAATATGGGGAATTCTTAAACCAAACGTTCAAAGTTTTGCACAGATGTGCCATCGCAGGGGCAGGTGTTATCTATACTAATATTATAAAGAGTTAAAGTTTGTGAGTTTGTGACGTTGGTCATCACGCTAAGACCAATAGGAGCGGAGCCCCAATTAAGAATATTTCAAAATCTGTTTTTTTTTTCTCTTGAGACCTTGCGCTGTGTGTTCGCGTTAGCCCAGAGGAACTATTCCACGCGAACGAAGTCGCGGACAAAGGCTAGTTGTCAATAATCTTAAAACGATTAAGGTATTGCTTACTGAGACACTACTGGAACCGATATAACGTAGTTCTTAGCAGAATCAGTGATCTTGGAAAACAATTACATGTACTACATGCAGCTAAACTAATTAAAATTCATAAAGAAATAACTAATTTGATAACATAACATTCCTCGCAAAGATATCCATATATAGTTATAATAATAACAATAGTTAAAACTTACCAACCAAGGCTGGTACTCTCCCAAATCGATCAGCTAGCCATCCGAAGAACAGTCCTCCGACGAAAGAACCACCGAAGAAAATCGCTTGAGCTGTCGGCGCGTAATTGGCTTTATCGCAGACCCACTCTCTCTATAACGATATAGACCAACGTTGAAAGCATTATTATGATCATCATTCGTGACTGTAAGCGTAAACGGCCTTAACTTGTTACCAACTTCATGTCTTTCTGTATTCATATCGATTACCTTTAGATATTTGTCAACACCAACTAAACACCTATCTCCTACTTTAAGTTCTGTATATGTAGTTGTAGAGGAAAGGAGAACCATCTATGTGTAAGAAAATTGCGTTAAATAATTGTTAAATTATTTCAACAAGTTTTATAAAAGTACACACTCAAAAATCACAAAGTAAGTTAAGTTTTTCAGTTAACAAAAATTGATTTTAATGAAACAAAGACTAAGTTACTCCCGAGGGTCTGCTTTATAATTTTTATTAGGTTATATATAGGTTTTATTGTGAACCTAGTACTTTAACAGTCATGCGTGTTCATATAAACAGACAGATAGACAGACAGACACACATTTCTAAAAATGATTGAAACGTATTCTATTACTTATTCGTAGACACCTGCAACAATTTTTTTGACGAAAATCTAAAAAGTTAGATTTACATTTTATTATATGTATAGATTTACAAGACTATTTCGGACTATCCATACCTTTGTCCTAGCTAGCGCCATTTTGGAGGGTCTTGGAACTATTATTTAGTGCTTTTTCAACATGATATATCGTCATGTTGAGATAGTTTTCCTTATCTATACACGGAGCTCCCGTAGTTCTGTAGTTAAAATTCCCTGGCCAACGTACACGAACAGTTTGCATATTATTTAAAATAAATAGTTATTAAAGAATGGTTTCATTTGTTACTTTACACGCATCTATAGACGTGCCAAGCACAAAATATTTTCAATCGTATGTTCAAAGTTTTCCATTACAAATTAATTTCTTTTATCATGATTTATTGACGAAAATCTCACAAGTGTAATTCATCATTATAGTTGAAGTTTTTTTTTTATGTCATAACTGGCAAACGAACTTGTGGGTCACCTGATGTTAAGCGATCACCACCGTCCATAGACACTAACAATACCAGGGGAGTCGAAAGTGCGTTGCCAGCCTGTGTTTGGGGGAAAGGGAGTGAGGAGAGGAGAGGGGAAGGGAGGTGGGCCTCTGGCGCTCTCACTGACCGAACGAAACGCAACAATGCAAGCACTGTTACTTCATGTCGGTTTTCTATGAGAGGGTGGTACTACCCCTGACGAGCCGACCCATTCATAACCAATACATACATACATACATAAACCAATAACAGCTTCAGCGTGGCTCTACCACTCTTAACACTAATGATACCAACACTTAATATATACCTAATTTTACCATAGGGGGTCAAATGACCCGAAATTTATGTTTCCCACTTAAATGTATGAAAAAGATGTTAGAAAGGAAATAAAAATGTATTATAATTAAACAAAATAGTATATTGATAATTTCTATTACAATCGCAAAAAATAAGAATTTTTTTATTCATCGCATTTTTTACATATAAGTGTATCCATCGTACATTTTCAAACATACAAATTTTTTTACATTTAAAGCAAATTTTGTTGGTTTTATTTTCTTTACAGTATCCTATTTGACACCTCTTCCGTTGATTGGCATCTGTAGTATACTTAGGCAACGATCGTTTCGTATTTGTTTTTTCTTTTGGTTGTCCACGGGCTTCTCGAAAATCGGCGGCAAGTTCTAACGCCAGCTTGAGTAAAAAATCTTGTCTCGAGATACAATCTCCTGTCGTTTGCTTGTACAAAATCCAGGCATTTATGCCAGCTAAATCAAGGATATTGAAAAAGACTTGGAGAGGCCATCTGCAAGACTTACACTTTGTAGTAAATTTCCTCGCCATTTGATCGGTCGTGTCTACACCAAATTTGGTTTTATTGTAATATGAAACAGTTTCAGGTAAACGCTTGCCATTGTTTTCTACTGTTACAAATTTATGTTTAGAACTAAGTAATGGTATTTTTGTTGAGATAAACTCCAATCGGATCCTAACACTCTGTTTGCTTCTTCTATTGTGTATGTTCTTATATGGTTCATAATACGGTGGTCAATTATCAATGAAAATGCAGTACTAACTTTACCTTTCATTATATGACGTTTTGCGTATCCTGTTGGGCCTACTTCTTGCCTGAAAATGTTATGAAGTGGTGGTCTTCCAGGTGTGCCACCTACTTGTATTTCTTCCCAAACAAATCTATCATTCGCAACATGTTGCTCATTCATTTCTACTTCACTTTCTTCAGAACTTGAGAGTAATCTTGTTCTTTTTCATCCACAACCGATATTCACAATATTTTCCTGTTCATCGTCAGTATCAGTAGATTCAAACTGGTTTTCATTTGTAACCAATATATCTTCGTTTTCATAATATTCATCTTCACCAATTTCCGAAAACTTTTTCCCAATATTATTTATATCTTCTAAGAACTTGGACTGTCTCGTTCGCTTCGACGTTTTTATGGGTAAAGAAAGACCTGTATCACTAATAAAGCTATCAAAATAAAATATAATCTGTTTACCAAAACTTTACATTTTTGCTACCTTTTCTTACACTAAAAATCTACTTTCAATCTAAAATTATGATATTTTCTTGAAATTATTCTCAGCTATTTTGATTGAACTACTTTACGCAACAGTCTTTGCAGAAACGTGCAGCTTACCGACTATTTATAAGCTTATAAAACAAAAAAATGTTCTCGGGGTCAAATGACCCGATGTGGTAGACAACGGTATACGGCAGGCATTATTCAAAATTAACAAAACAAAAAATATATAAAAATAGTGTAAGAACTGTAGATTAATTAGTAATAAAAAGTCATAAAGTCAAATTTGCAGAAGTAATAAGATTATACTCGAATTTTCAATGCAAAAGTTAAAAATGGGTCAATTGACCCGTTATGGTATTATTAGTGTTAAAGTTTTAGTTTTTCTTTAGCTTTATTTTTGGCAACCAATCGCTCAGATTGTTACTGCCATTGCCGAGTAGTTATTAGTATTATAAACTGTCGAGCGATCATTTCAACGTTAATGTTCCAACAAAATGGTGGCTTCCTTGTTAGAACTTTCCAAGGAGTTTTTGTGGCATCTCAGAATTTATGGTCCGTGGTATTATTTTCCATTCACTTCACTTATGCACAATAAACAAACTATAATACATAAAACACCACCAATTTTACACAATATAGAGTCAAGTAACACAAGGTTATGAATAAAATATAAAATCCACTACATGACACACTAACATCCCGCCAAAAACTCTCCACTCTTAAAGTTATTATTATGCTAAATCTAAAAGCTCGTGACTTCAGTGACAACCTCTGCACTTATCTAATTTGTATGTCCCTAATTTTTTTTAAGGTTGTCATCAAAAGTATTTCTATGTGATTAAGAAATCCCTAATAACAGATATGAAATATGTATTTAGTACGTACGTACTGCGTATTCAGTAAAGATTATCCTAGTAATTAGAATATAAATTGCAATTTAGCGACACAAACAAATAGTTGGAATTTTTGGCGACATCTTGGTCGGTCATGTTATGGATTTTATATAATCTCGTGTTAATTGACTCGATATTTTGTAATACTGGCGGTGTTTTATGTAATATAGTACGGTTATTGTGAACACGTGAAGTGGATGGGAATTAATACCACGGAGCATGAATTCTGAGATGGCACAAAAACTCTATGGAACAAAGTTTAACAAGGGAGCCACCATTTTGTTAGGACATTGCAATTATCACAAGACACTTGTAATACCGTTACCTATTCTACAATGACAGTAATAATCTATTAGAACTTAGAAGATTGGTTACTAAAATAAAACCATAGTAACAAAAAACACAGTTAAAATATTCCAATTCCATCCTCAACGCATACGTCTAAATTTGTTTGTAAAATTGTAGTTACACTTAATGGAGTAAGGATTATGATGTAATCTGAAGGTTGAATGACTTGAAGGAGAAATTGGCAACAGTGAACCATTTCTCTATCACTACGTTGGCGTAGTGACATCACGATATTTCCTGACTGAAAAGTGAATAGTGCCGGTATGAGAATATTTCAAAATCAGAATCAAAAATACTTCATCCTATTTCGACCCTGCGAAGGCGCTCATGAACGTTAAAGCTACACTGGTTCGGAAAAAAACCCAATCATCGAGAAGAATCGGCAAGAAACTCGACCTGATATATCTTTTCATGATAATCTTTTCAGGGGTGGTAGGGTTTTACAGCCTGACTGGGTCGCAACCACCATGTATATGGCGAAAAAGCCCGTCATAGTGATTCGCTTCTGCGGGTCGCGTTTCGAGATCAGCCTGTGCATATCCAGCTTTTCGCAGGCCGGCATGACAACGGCGACCGGCGATGGATAGTGTATCACTCGGTGGTTGCCATTGTTTTTGGATTGTACTGTGCTTACCATCAGAGACAATGCAGTCATTTTGCCGTGCAATTTTTTTTTTAATGTCATTGGTGGCAAACGAACATGTGCGTCACCTGATGTTAAGTGATCACCACAGTCCATGGACACTAACAACACCAGAGGAGTTGCAAGTGCGTTGCCACCCTTTGGGGGAAGAGCTAGGGGAGGGAGAGGAAGAGGAGAGAGGAGAGGAGAGGGGAGGTGGGCCTCCGGCGCTCTCACTGACGAACGAAACGCAACAATGCAAGCACTGTTACTTCACGTGGGTTTTCTATGAGAGGGTGGTACTACCCCGGGCGAGCCGGCCCATTCATGCTGAAATTAGTAATAGTTTCAGCGTGGCTCTACCACCATTAATACAATAAAAAAAAACGTACTTTTACAAACAGATAGTTACATTCGTTTTTGGTAGATGCACAGAGAGGGGCGTCATTTCCAGACGTCACCATGCTTCACATGCTATTAAATACACACATATTAAACCACATACCTCGCTGACGACTGTATGGTAGGGTATATCAGAAAGGTCGAATTCCCATCCGTTTGGGCAAGCCACTGACTGCGTGCTCGGCTCTGGCGGTGTCATAGTCTCGAGAACTTGAGTCCAATTAACATCATATACTCGACATTTGTCCCAATCGTCACCGTTGGCCGCTCCTGGTGCTGACAAATTCCGCCTGTAATCGTTCACTGCCCTTAAAGTGTTATTGTTCAGTGCTAAAACTATCAATAAAAAAGAAGATCTAGCCCCAATATTTATGCAAGAGTATGTAACTGTAAAGAGGGAATTAAACCAAAAGCATCATTTAATAGTTACGTCATGGTGCTTTCGTTCAGTGATAACTTAGATTCATTGAAAGTACTTAAACGTATGTACGTCGATTGACGCGGTGTCTATAAATGATAACAATAAGCTATCTTTACTAGTGTTATAACAAATTCCCATAATACTGGTTTTTAACTCAGCCCACAATAATAATGCTGACCTTAGAAGGGACATAGTAGGGGGTAAGTAGCAACCATCTAAGGCACAACGGAACATTTATTGATATTACTTTAGTTTTCAAATATATTTGGAACTCGGAGTAATATTTACATACAATTGGATGTAATGTATTATTAATTAATCAAAAATATTTTGACGTCATCGGTGACGGTCGGTGACACGAAATCACACACGCTTATGGTACAGTCGGGTATATACAATGTCTGACACAAGCACAATACGTTACGAGCATGTCGAGGTTATCGTTGACGCGAACCCATAAGCTTTTTCCCTAACAAATATATTTATTTATTTATTTAAATCACTCAATTATACGGGAAATTTGTTTTTACTGCAAATATCCAAAGCTCGTTATAGCTAGTTATAGTTCCAACCCTACTAAGAATGCAAACTCGGCACTCCTTGTTCTAAGAACCTAGATGGTACTTTAGCTAAGATAGGCGTTCCCTCTACGTGGTTTATTGGTACTACTATTGTGGATATAAGTTAGACTTAAGTCGATTTTGTAAAAAAATAAACGCTCTAAAAAATTAAAAATATTTTTTTAACTCCTACGCTTCGCCCACCACTTGATTAGCTGTTACACAAAAAGAAAAGAAGAAAATCTGGATACAGAGAAAAAAAGGTACTAAACTATTTAGACTTCACCTATTTATATTTAAAACAAATTAAAAAATATGAAGTCATAGACAGTTAATAAATTATGATCATCACTTCCTTACTAAACAATGAAGTGCAGTTTATATTGAAATTATCTGATAACCGCTGTAATGTATGATATCAGTATGAGACAACGTATCATCTGTTTTCGACGCTTTCAAATGCTTATCTTATTATCAGAAACGTTTTTTGATTGCAATGTGAAAATGTTTTCCGTATTATTTGGTAACTAGGTAAAAACTTAGTTCATAGGTATTTTAATGTGAACACTTTTGTCAGTAATTTCTGGAAATTAGGTAAATAGTTAAGTCATAGTTTCTACTTAATTTTTTATATAATTTGATATATTAGACAGTAAACTTTCAGTTCAATGTTGCTTTTATCGGTAACATGTATATACGTTATACAGAATATTTTTTATGCCAAAGAGCAGCCAACAGGCAGACGGCCCATCTGATGATAAATGGTTATCGTCGCCTATGGACAAATGCAATACCAGGGACTCCTTTGTCGGCCTTGAAAAACGTGTTTCAGTTACTTTTTCAGGTGACCCATATCATTACTCTGGGAATATCTCTATGGCTTCTATAGAACAAGCAACAATCTGTGGGATTGACCCCCTAAATATTTACCTCAACTCCATATCCAAGTGCTGTAGCTCAGGAACGAAACACCAATGGCGTTGCGGTGTGGCCGCGATGAACATCTGCACGAAGTAGATGAATGCGAAAAAGAAGCCAAATGGCAGCATTCCCACGAACAAGAGTTTCTGGTAACGGCCCATGTCTCCAACATGATACAGTACAGACTCGAGGGCGTCTGCGTCTCCATTTCCCTTTTTATTGAGCTGTTCCTTTGCATCCTAGACAAAATGCAATAAATTAAAATGTATATTCATTATTGCGATAAACATACCTAGACAATAAAGTTAACAGAGTTGAGGAGTAATAGGATAGCACGGTATGAGAATGTCGTGAGGAGAGATGAAAACGTTTTGAGTATGATGGTGGACGGATATAGGAGTAGAGGAAGATCGAAAAAGGTGTGGATGGATTCTGTGAAGCTATATTTAAAAAATTATATAAAAACACAAAGAAATCCTTAAATAACTTTTGAAAATTTAAGACTCTGAACTAATGAACATCTATATTTTTTTTAAATTATTAGCAAATTTAACCGTGTGCAATTAGCAAAAAAAATTGTCCAGTGTAAATGTGCGCGTGGGGCGCGGGCGGTTCTGGGCACTGCTTCTATAATATATTAATTACATTTGCGCGAAATTCTATTTTACATGCCAATAAGAGTAGCCTAAGTTACACTTTATAACATCTGCCAGTGAAAGTCTCTTCAAAATATGCCCAACCATTTCGGACATTAGCCAAAGCAAACAGATTTTTTTTATTATAAATACCGTATATACTTTCATATCCACGTAGCTATAAGTTGTTTTTTTACATTACAAATAAACGCTTTAATTTTACTTACGTGTATAGATAATATATGTAGTGGATGCCAAATATTTTTATAATGCTTTGTCAATATTAACAATTTTGAATAAAAGTCAGCATGATACTACAAAGAAAAAGGAAACGCAAAAGTCATATATGTTGTCACAATTATATTTGACAATTTTTTTTGATGAATTTGATAGTTTCGTCAAAAAATTGGAAGAAAATGAGAAAATATTATACATTATATTTTAAACTTCAATAACGCGTCGGTTTATCAAAAAATATATAAATAGCTTTTTTGTAGAGCATTCAATTTTATACAAGAAAATGATTTGGATTTGATGAACCATTAAAGAGTTATAAAATTATAAACTTAAAAAAACAAGCTTTACCACGCGGGGTATCTTAATATTAGTATTAAGGGCTTCACAGGATTTTCAACATTTCCAACAATATTTTCGATATATTTAAGAAAAAAAAGCCGATTATTTGAATCAGTCTAATGTTCTTACGCAGTATGGTCTTGAAGTGTGTAACCGAGTGGATAATTATTGCAAAGTATCTTGCGATAACTCTAACGTTCTAAGGACACGTTTCCTGGATGTTTTTGTGATATCTCAGAATTTTTGTACCTTATTATACTTACTAATCTACTTCAATTGTACACAATAACCTAACTATATATCGGACGCTCATTGCTACCACTATTGCACAATATATATCATATTGTATATTGCGTAATATATTGCACAATAAATGAATATAGGCAGTGCAGCTGTAAGAGTTTCAGTGGTTCCTTCTTGTCATCATCAGCCTGTAAGATACCCACTGCAGGGCCATAGATCTCTTCCCGAAGGAAGTTATGGCCGTAATCACCACGCGAGGCCACGACGTATTGGCGATTACAAACTCTGAGAATCCACAATTCTATATTTTTTCCACATACAGTATTACTACAAGAACATTTCTCAGGTTCAGGTTTCCTCACGATGATTTCCTTGACCGTCAACCGATAGTGTTACCAATTTAAATTAGTAAATGTACGCGAATTCAGAAAATTTCGGTTAGACATGCCGGGGTTCGAACCTACGGACATCGAAATAATATTTCACCGGTCAAACCACTAGGCCATCACGACTTACTGTCAACCTTCTTATCCATACTGTTTAAAAAGGCCAGGAGTTTCCAGAATAATTATAATATATAATGACCCTGTATCTTGTCCTGTTCTTGTTTCATTTTTGTTTATTATTTGTCAACGTATTTTGACTAGTGTATTGTTACCAATTCGAGAAGATTCTGGAACCAGATAAAGAAACATTTTGTGCGTTTCTTCCTGGATTTGAAATTATTAGTTTAGCAACCCTTACAGCAGCAACAGTTTAGCAGCCGTAACAGAAAAAGATAATTTGTGCCGTAAAGTCTTAAATATCTAGATAAATTATTTATTTTAAAACCATCATAAAATATCCAAAAATGCTTAAATCTGTACATAATAAAACTGATAAAAAGCTTTAACAATCAAGACAGACAATGCTTCATCATGCCTCTACGCTGATATAGAAAAGTGACATATTGAAGCTAGTTATTTCGAATTATTTTTATCAAGCATGTGAGGGTGTGATAACATATCGGATAATCAATGTTTCGATACATGCTCGATATAGGCTGAGATAAAACAAAAGGATAAACCTTACATATCACCACGTTATTATCAACCATATGAAGTGTAAGTGTGAGACTGCATTTTCTTGGAATGTTAGACATGATTGACAAAAAAGATTTTTTTAATTATTTCAATCAGTTTGTATCAGCAAACAGGATATGTAAGAAAAAAGATTAAATTTATCGCTATTTACTCAAGGATGACGAATCTAGTTTCGTTTTTAGTGTGAAAACAGAACGGAAAACTATCAAATCAAATCAAAAATACTTTATTCAGTTTAGACCCTAGTAAGGCGCTTATGAACGTCAAAACTACCACCGGTTCGGAAAACAACCTAGTCACCGAGAAGAACCGGCAAGAAACTCGATCGGGTACATCTTTTTAACACATATATATATATATATAAAATATATATATATATATATATTTCAAATACATTATACGTTACAATACCGTTTTTAGTGGATGCACAGAGAGGAGTCAATTCCAGACGTCACCATCGTTCACCTATTGATCCACTCTATAGTAGCCTTTCGACACTAAAACCCGCTTGACATAGTGCTTAAATTTACAGTCCTGCAAATCGGTAATATGTTTTGGGACTTTATTGTAATACTTAACACTATTACCTAAGAAACTATTACTGGTTTTGCTAAGTCTGAAACATGGGACGAGCAGTTTGTCACAGTTTCTAGTATCTAGATCATGCCGGTCCTTTACAAAATGCAGGTTTTCAAAGTTTTTACGGACATATATTAACTTATCAAGAATGTATTGGGAGGGTTCCGATAAGTTAAGATATCAGTTAAGATACTGAATTCCTTGAACTTCGTTTTTAATGATTCGCGAGGTCCCATATTATATATTGCTCGAACTGCCCGTTTTTGTAATAAAAATATGGTGTCTACCTCAGTAGCCGTCCCCCATAGCAGAATCGATTCTGATTATCATATATGGACGGGTTTTGAAATAAATCTGTTACTAAGCACCTAGCACTTGATGATAGCGAAATCATTGCGAAATTCTAACGCGATATAAAATAAGAAAATAGCAATCGTATTATACTAACTTGTTCCATTTGAAGATCTCTCTCACTCATGTTTCGAACCACGTGTTAATTCTGATAAAGGATACGCAACGCCTGCTCACCCTTCCACATTTAGGCACCGAATGGGCGACATAGTTGGGCAGTGTTTAAATAAATTCATTACTTTAACTACGGCCTATCGGGTGTGATCTTAAAGCTGCTCAACCGTAGCGTGTAGTGAGCGGAAAACAGTAGGAATATACTTTTCACTTCTAGTTCAATACTTCACAAGGTCAGGAAAATCTTTTATGAAAAGGTAATAGCAAAAAGGTGAGACGACCTATTGTGTTTTTTTTTCTTTATTTTACACATTGTAGGTTTTATCGTTTGATCACAACCTCATCTAATGTTAAATGAGGACGTGTCTAAGATGATAAACAAGCTAAACCTAGGTTGGCTCTCAAATGCAGCTGTCGGAGTACACTAACTGATTTTCAACTCGAGGGCGGTAGGTAGCCAGCCGGTCTTAGAAAAGGACCTACGACCATGCTATGATTTCATGACGATGTCTTCCTACAACGAAAGCTCCGACACAGTACACCGACGTTGTGTCCAAACACGCTATAAGGCATCATCACTATTTAATTTTATTTTATTACTATTTATCATATATATTAATACGTGAAGCCCAAACTTTGTATCCCTTTTTGAGAGAAATGCGCGAACGAATGAACGTGAAACTTGGCATAGTTAAAGTTTATATGGAGGAGAAGTGCAGAAAGCTATTTATTTTATATAAAATGCATTAGAAGTACATTAAATTAATTAAAATATGCATTACTCACACTACTGCTTCAATTTTACACAACATATACACACATGTAAATAAAAAAGACATTTTGACATCTGTCAATAAAGGACTTCAAAAAAGGTTGTGAAGGAGGATGCTATGCTCGACTGTATGTATTATTTTTATACTCTTTATTGGTATAGATATAACATAGTGTGCTAATTGCAAACATCTTAAATAATTATTTTAATCGTAGATTCGCAAACATGAACCCAACTATTTCAAGACTCAACAATATTTCAAAAATTAATTTTATCAAATATCGAAACAGAACTCTAATTGAGATTCTTCTATAATACAACGTAACTATTATCTATTTTTATGTTTTCGAAAAAATCTTGTCACCTTTGCATAGTAACGCATTAATTACATTTTTGAAATTAAACATGACTTCATTTTTGGCAGCAGCCGTGATGTTCACCATACATATTATTTTGTTACTATGTAAATAGCTTTTAAATACATAAAATACATAAGAAAACATTTTTATACAAAAAAAAAATAGATGTAATAGCATATTAGTGACAGTCTCATTTACAAATATTTTTCAACTTTGTTGACATTATGAAGTCAATTTTCTTTAGAATCGTTATAATTTCAAAATCAAATCTAGCAAATCTTGAAAATCAATGCTTCATGACAAAAAGGTAAACACGTACATCATTAGAATTTACCCTACTTATCAGATTTTATGCTTTTGATTCAACTGTCTCATAATTGCGTACAGAAACGTAATCTTCCCGTAGCGGAATTATAACATGTGCATTATACGGACCGACGATAGATATAGATGTAGTGGATACCAAATATTTTTGTAATCCTTTATCAATATCATCTATACATATATGCATTATATAAATAATATAATACATATATATAATAAAAATGAAGTGTCTGTATGTAATATTTAAAAAAAAATGATTGGGTATGAAAGTATACACGCTACTGATAACAAAAATGATTTTTTTTGTCGGTCTGTCTGTCTGATTGTTCCGGGAAATCTCAGGGCTAGTCAGCAATGCTATCTCTAAAACGGTTGGACCTATTTTCATGGGACTTGCACCAGCAGGTAGCGGAACTTATAACAAGTAATTTAGTCTTTTTTTATATAAACCAGCCGTTAACCGTGGCTTCGCCCGCAGTACTATCTTCGCAACGGTTCGACCGATTTTTACAGGACTTTCACCGGCAGATAGCGGACATTATAAGAAGTAATTTAGTTTATTTTAATTTAGACTAGCCGTTAAACGTGGCTTCGCTCGCAGAGCTATCTCGAAAACGGCTCGACCGATTTTTACGGGATTTTCACCGGCGAATAGCTGATCTTATAGGAAGTAATTAAGGTTATTCTATTTTAGACTAGCTGTAACCTGCGACTTCGTCCGCATGAAATGTAGCAAACTGTAAACATATACGTAAGACGTGCGTTGTACTGGACACCAAGAATAAATATAATTCATATATCTGTATCTATATACGTAATTTGAATTATATTGTCGTTTTGGACATTTTAGCAGCCATTTTTTTTTGTCAATTACCCTGCTTTCGTCTACATAACTCAATAACCATAATAACATATAAGACTATTGTATGGGCTTCGATCAGCACTATTTGAATTGTCGAATATTAAAAACTGCTTAGGGGATTGTCAAGTTTCATATCTTGATTTATATTTATGCAAGATTTCAAGACGTCAGCTCATTCATTGTTGGCAATTCAACATTATAATTATTAATAGTAATTTTGAAGATAGAAGGGTTCTTTCTAATATGATATTAGACCATAAACGTATTACTTATTGACAACATGGCCATATTATATCATTATCTATTTAAGCCATTGTTTCATTAGCTGGGGTGTAAGGGGTGTCAAATAACATCTAAGACTTGAGACATCCAAGCCAACCTCACCTGCACGTGGTGCACCCTGCTGAATAACGAACGAGGCAATGGCGAAAGCGGGGTGGTAGGGTTTTACAGCCTGACTGGGTCGTAACCACCATGTATATGGCGAAAAAGCCCGTCATAGTGATTCGCTTCTGCGGGTCGCGTTTCGGGGTCAGCCTGTGCATATCCAGCTTTTCGCATGCCGGCATGACAGCGGCGACCGGCGATGGATACTGTGTCACTCGGTGGTCGCCGTTGTTTTTGGATTGTACTGTGCTTACCATCAGGCACAGTGCAATCATTTTGCCGTGCTACTATAAAAAAGAAAAAAAAGTTCCTTATACAGTGTAAGTGAGCACTGAGGTAGTTATGTGGTGGGTTAAGGTTCGAAATATGTTGCTGATGGCAAACCTCATTTGATACACTGTTAATAGATATATATCTAATGTATACGTTACATATTACTGTAAGTGGCGTACGTGTCGTACTTACAATTGTTTTTGAAAAGCATTTCTATAAGTGTACATGGTCTCAAAATTTTATATTTCTTTGATACAATTAAAAAAAAATGCGTGTTGAGCTGCGGGTACAGCTAGTACATAATATTATACAGTATAGTATTGAATTGTGTAGCCAAGTGGATAATGATCACAAAGTGTTTTGTGATAACTTCAATGTTCTTAAGACATGTTTCCTGGATGTTTTTGTTATATCTCAGAATTGTTCTTTCTCATTATACTTATTAATCTACTTCATTTGAACACAATAACCTAACTATATATATTACCTGAATTGCTATCACTATTGCACAATATATTTCATATTGTACATTGCATAATATATTGCGCAATAAGTTAGACTTAAAGACAGTGCAACTGTAAAAGTTTCAGTTATCCCTTCTTATCTGTATTGTTTAAAAAGGCCAGAAGTTTCCAGAATAATCTAATGGCTTTGTATTTTATCCTAGTTATGTTTCATTTTAGTTTATTATTTCTCAACTTTTTTTTATTGGTGATTTTTTTTTATTGATATCGATTCGAGAACATTCTGGAACCAGATAAAGAAACAATTTGGGTATCTCTTTCTGGAACTGCAATATTTTTAATTTCAGTAACAGCATGCATTTTATACCCTCCGTAACAGAAAAAGACAATTTGCACCATAATTTCCTAAATACTTCTGTTGATAAATTACGTATTATAAAATATTCAGAAATGTTCTGTAAATCTCTACTGTCTGTCTGTTAAATCTGTACTGATAAAAGGCTTCAACAATCGAAACAGACAATGCTTCGTCATGCCTCTACGCTGATATAGAAAAGTGCCTACCGAAGCGAGTGATTACGAAGTATTTTTCATAAAGCATGTGGGGGTGTGATAACGTATCAGGTAGTCAGTGTGTTACAGTACATTCTAGATATAGGACGAGATAAAACAAAAGGATAAACCTTACATATCAGCACGTTGTTATTAACCACATGAAGCGTAAGCGTGAGACTGCAGTTTCTTGGAGTGGTAATCATGATTGTTAAGAAAGATTTTTGAAGTTAAACTTCTTTAGGCGCGACTAGGAGATAACTGAACGACAATGCAACGGAAGTCCGTTACGGCAATATTGCATCACGTTTCTGTACCATCCGGTTTTTAAATATTTCTGATTTTGTCAATAATTAGTTTATAAACAAACCAATCAATAATTATTGAAAAAAAATATTAATAAATAATATTAAATTGAATAATAATAAAAAACATACAATAGAATTAATAATGTATTTATGGGTGCGCGATCGAGCTGCCATCTGGTTTCAATGTAAGTAAGTAACAAATTAAATCAATGCTTCATTATCTGTAGTGCCATCTATCAGATACTCTTGTAACGCCAAAAGTTTTACTTCAATCGCGTGTGATGATTACACGCACTCATTTTTTTAAATTATTTCAAACAGTTTGCATCGGCTAACAAGAAAGGTAAGAAAAAAAGATAAAATTTATCGGTATTCACTCAAGGACGAAGAGTCTAGTCTTGTCTTTGGTGTGAAAATACAACGGAAAACTGTCGATTCTGATTATAGTATGTGGACTGGTATTTAGTTAAATCTGTTACTAAGCACCTACGCTTAGCCCGATAGATAATATTTGAAAAAACAGCCTTCTTTCTATATTTAGTGTGTAACTTCCTCCACCACATTATCATACAATCATTCATTATTACTTCGTGATAGCGAAATTATCGATAGCGATAAAATAAAAGAAAATAGCAATCGTATTATACTAACTTGTTCCGTTTGAAGATCTCTCTCACTCATGTTTCGAACCACGTGTTAATTCTGATAAAGGATACGCAACGCGTGCTCACCCTTCCACGTTTGGGCACCGAATGGGCGATATAGTTGAGCAGTGTTTAAATAAATTCATTAATTCAGCTACGGCCTATCGGGTGTGATAATCATAAAACTGCTCAACCGTAGCGTGTAGTGTACGGAAAGCAATAGGAATATCATTCCTTTTCACCTATAGTTCAATATTTCACAAGGTCATGAAAATCTTTTATGAAAAGGTGATAGCGAGTAGGAGAGACAACCTATTGTTTTTTTTAAATGTTTTTTTACACTTTGTAGGTTTTAGCGTTTGAACACAATCTCATCTAATATTAAATAAGGGCGTGTCTAAGATGATAAACAAACTGAACCTAGGTTGACTCCCAAGTGATATATATATACTTTTTTAGGCGGTACAGCCACGTTGAAGAGATTACTGATTTCAGCATGAATAGGCCGGCTCTCCGGGGCTAGTACCACAGAACACCGACGTGAAGTAACAGTGTTTACATTGTTGCGTTTCGTTCAGTCAGTGAGAGTGCCGGAGGACGACCTCCCATCCCTCTCCATCCTTTCCCCGACCCCACACAGGCTGGCAACGCACTGGCGACTCCCCTGGTGTCGCTAGTGTCTATGAACGGCAGTGATCAGTTAGCATCAGGTGGCCCGCCTGTTCATTTGCTCGCTATATAAAATAAAAATATATAAAAAAGTGCAGCTGTCGGAATACACCTGCAGATGTTTGGGGACAGATTTTCAACTTGAGGGCAGTGGCTAGCCAGGAGGACGTAGAAAAGGCCCTACCACGATTCATCACAATTTCTTCCTTCACCGAAAGGTCCGACTCAGTTGCAAGGATTCGAACCTACGTCCATCGACGCTAAGGCATCATCGCTAATTCCTACATGTAACTAACATTAAACAATAATTTTCTTTCTAAAGCCTGCTACAATTGGGTCTCCTTCTGTGAGCTATATGAAGATATTCTGTTCTATGTAAGATGCTAACAACAACGTTAAAACAGAACTCTACCGCGGTGACGTACAGACAAATATGGAGATAAAGGTAATTCTACTTATTGCCCCTTCGACTATCAATTTCAAATATGTTAATACGATCAGTATAACGATTAATAAAATATAGCTGATAATAGCCAAATGTTTATCAGTGTTTTTTATCTAAAATTATCCTATCAGTGCGAATCGTTGTAATTGGTGCTCTAGCGTTGTGTTTACAGATATAATGATCCTTCATTATTAGCTTACGTCAAATCTAACCAGTTTTTGACCGCTTGTGATGAATCTTTATGATTTTCCTTTGTGCTTTGTGCGGTAGGTAGCGTGGTTGTCCGGATGTAGAATATAAAGGGAATCTTTTTCGCCTTAAATTTTTTCGTCCATCTATCGCATGTCGTATTACAGCCGGCTGCGGAATAGGGGTCAAGTGAAAGGCACTCGGCAGTCAAGGACGATATATGTATCATATGAATGATTGTATTTACTATGTATTCCGTACTCTAATACGCAGATTGGAATTAAATGTATAGTTGTCTACTATTGATTTCCCGTTATCATTCCTATTGTTCAATTCTGAGATGAGATTTAAAACGCGATCTTAATTTCCTAAATCGAATAATATTTCAAAAATTTTCAGGTAAATACCTATGATTAGAAAAAAAGTTTCACTTGCATCATGGTTTCATAAAACCACACGATTTTTTTTACATAGACTTTACATTATAAACTGTCTACCTGCCCGGCTTTGTCGTATGTTAGAACGAATAAAATGAGAATAAATATACCTTTATACCACCATTTATTGAAATAAAACGGTAGTTCAACGTCAATCTGTCAATATTTTGGAAGAGCTCCTCTCTTAAGTCTCATTCTCATCTCATTCACTTTTTTATATGGAGATTTTATAACACTTTCTCTTTACTTATCCATATAATTAAAAAATCTCTTTATAAACTTTGTGCTTACACATACAAACGCAATAAAAATTCGGCAATTTTATTCGAACTTATTTCATACGTAGTTGAAGCTCTAAAATCAAAGCAAACATATGTCTAATATTTTTAGCAATTGTAATATAATCTTTGTGGCACTAAATATTCAATCAATACTCTTAAGATGGAATATACGTTTATTAGTAAAAGAAACTTACTTAAAGCAATGACGTATCGAATAGAAGAATAAAATAAAGGAATATATAAAATGAAAAGAAAATAAATTTACTGTATTTACACGGACAATACAATAACGAAAAAAATAGAAGCATACAAAGATATGTATAAATAAATAAATAAAAGAAATTAAACGTTACAAGATATTAAAATAATGCTATGGTATTGCTACAATTGCGTACAATTCAGCAAGTGCTGGCTGCCACCTCTGCAAGTGACCCCAGTACTGATTTTCAATTGTGTAGTCAAGTGGGTTTAATACTATAATAATAAGAACATAATAACACTATACATAACTATAAATGTGAAGTTTATAATGTTATGTATATAAGTAGATATATTATAAACACAGTAATAAATAAGTATTAAATAGGTAAGTCATATGAATTAAAGAATAAAAAAGGACATGGGAATATATTGCCGAGGTGTCCAAATTATACATTTAGGAAAACTACCTTCTGCCCGCGACTTCTTCTGCGTGGGATAGTTACTCAGCGCACAACACCGGAAGCTCTCAAAAGAAAAAAAAATCTCGATTTTTAAACATTCTTCATTGATGCTTCGCTTCTATTGGTCCGTGATGATATATAGCCTCTTAAGTCTTCCTCGATAAATGAGCTATTTAACACTAAGTTCATTTTTCAGTAGTTCCTGAGATTAGCGTCTTCAAGCAAACAAATTCTTCAGCTTTATAATATTAGCATAGATGTAATGAAAGTAGTCGTAGATTTTATTGACGGTGGTATATATTCCAGCACTTCATAGCGTTGTATTGAAAACTACATCTTAAGGCTGCTGCAAATAGCATATAATAAAGGAAGTTTCACGATATTTTTACCTCTTTAATATCTATTTTCAAGTAATTTCCAAAAATGTTACAGTTACTTGAAGTAATGTATGGTGAAATCATTCGTAAAACGCGAATAAATTCGCCGGCACCTACTAGTGTCAAACAATTTATTTTAACTTCAGTCATTTTGCGTAAATTATTCGGATCTGTGACAAGGTTTTCCGCGTGAAGAATGTAATTCGTCACCCATACATAATTAATAGGAAATGAGTGTCAATTAACAAGTTAATTTGCTTTGTCTCTTATAAATATATTAGTGGTGTAGCAAATCGAAAGATACGGTCTACGGTACATTCGGTGCTGGTCCGTGGATTCTATATAATAAAAAACCTATGCTTTTATAAGTAAATATGACTGTTAATTTGAGTTCAATGATCAGGTAGATTAAAATTAGACTGGTAATTGCTTGAACTGAATTGTCTGAATGTGTCTATATTTGTCAACACAAGATCTATTGTATCTATTGTAGGTGGTAGAGCCACGCTGAAGCTATTACTGGTTTCAGCATGAATGAGTCGGCTCGCCCGGGGTAGTACCACCCTCTCACAGAAAACTGACGTGAAGTAACAGTGCTTGCATTGTTGCGTTTCGTTCGGTCAGTGAGAGCGCCGGAGACCCATCTCCCCTCCCCTTACACTTTCGCCTTCCCTTAAAAAAAAACTGGCGACGCACTTGCGACTCCCCTGGCGTTGCAAGTGTATATGGACGGTGGTGATCACTTAACATCAGGTGACCCACCTGTTCGTTTGCCTCCTATGATATATTAAAAAAAAAATCTATATAAATAAAATTAAATTACCGAATGTATATAAGCGTATCGCTTTAAAACGGATGAACCTACTTGGATTTTTTTTTCGATGTTTTTCTGTAACTATCAGTACAAGGTTAGTATGAAAGAAAATGTTGAGTTTTTGGTGGGATTTTAGTCTGTTATGTAGTGGATTTTAAGTATTACTTAATAATCTTGTATTATTTGAGCCTATTGTAATATTGGTGGTATATTACGTAATACAGTTCGATTATTGTGCACAAGGGAAGTGGATGGAAAATAATGATTTCGGAGCATGAATTCTGAGACGACAAAAAAAACTCTATGGAAAGTTCTAAACAAGATGACCACCATCTTGTTATAACATTTAAATTATGACAAGACGCTTGTAATATTATTATATACTGCAATATTGTCATTTTTTAATCCAAGAGAAAGTATTTGGGTAATCTTACCGAAAAGTGAAAAATGTTGCACGAAAATCTCTATACACAAAATTCAGCGAAACAGTCAGATTTTTTTTATGGTATCACGGCAAAATGACTGCACCGTGCCTGATGGTAAGCACAGTACAGTCCAAAAACAATGGCGACCGCCGAGTGACACACTATCCATCACCGGTCGCCGCTGTCATGCCGGCCAGTGAAAAGCTGGATATGCACAGGCTGATCCCGAAACGCGATCCGCAGAAGCGAATCACTATAACGGACTTTTTCACCATATACATGATGGTTGCGACCCAGTCGGGCTGTAAAACCCTACCACCCCGCTTTCGCCATTGCCTCGTTCGTTATTCAGTAGGGTGCACCACGTGCAGGTGAGGTTGGCTTGGATGTCTCAAGTCTTAGATGTTATTCGACACCCCTTACACCCCGAAAAGATTGAAAACAGTAGAAATATCTGCAAAAACATTAATACAATTGACAGATTAACCTTAAGTTGTTCAGTTGCAAATTTATTTCATGACATGATGGAATTGTAAAAAAAAATATTTGGTATAACTTTTATCAATAGTACATCCGTGCAAAGCCGTGGAGGATTACTAGTAAATACTAAACACTTCGAAAATTAATAGAAATAGTGTCTAAGCCATCAAGAATAGCATTAAAACGGCGATTGGCGAAATACTGCAGCGTAATTCCGAATATCGGTAAACGCGTTATTAAACGGGACCTACTTCCTACATCAACCTTTGGCTGGGGAGCGAAATCTGCTTTCATTTTTTATCTAGCCAACCAGGTAACTGTGGACCACTGTTAAGGGTCCTCCTTCTGTGGTCTGAGGCTTAAATTTTACATTTAATATGTAGGCCAATACCCATTAGGCGCCATTCTAGGCGTAGCTAGCTAGGCCTAGCTGAAAACCAGCGCTGTTTTCAATGGCGGCAATACGCTGACGCTAGGTCTCTTTGTCATAGTTTTAGTTTTTTATGGTAAAGGTTTTTTTGTACACTTTTACTATGGCAATAAATATATTTCTTTCTTTCTTCTTTCTAATATTACGTAAGCACTGTAGGTGGGAGGGTGGTCCTTGATTTACTTATTTTTGATGACATAGGGGTTGGGGGGTCTGGGTGGTGATTATTATTCATATCATAGGAGGCAAACGAACAGATAGGTCACCTGATGTTAGGTGATCATCACCGTCTATAGACACTTGCAACATCAGGAGAGTCGCAAGTGCGTTGCCAACCTGTGTTTGGGGGGTATTGAGGGAAGGGGGAACGGGGAAGGCAGAGGGAAAGGGAGGTGGGCCTCCGGCGCTCTCACTGACTGAACGAAACGCAACAATGCAAGCACTGTTACTTCACGTCGGTTTTCTGGGAGAGGGTGGTAATACCCCGGGCGAGCCGACCCATTCATGCTGAAACCAGTAATAACTTCAGCGTGACTCTACCACCTTAATATAATAATAATAAAAATATATATTGTCTGCAATATTTATTTATTTAACCGCAACAGATTTAAAAAAAAATCTAATATAAATGTTTACGTAATCCTGGGAGGTGCTTACTTTTGCTGAGGAGGGGGCGGTCAGAAATTACTATAATTCTGCTTTTGTAAGAAATGAACAGCTCCTTACAATGCAAAGGTAGATCGACTCGAATTCAGCCTTTACTCTTCAACACTCTTCAACTATTTACTATTTTATAGACAAATTGCAATAATTTTCATGGATTCTCCACGATGATTTTTTCACCATAAACTCCGGCTTCGAAAGGATTTGAACTAACTTTTATTAACACAGTTTCCGAAACGATACCACGGCCATTATTATTTGAAAGTGGTATAGTAATTAAAGTATAGATATGCAAGATTAAAATCTGGCAGGTTGAAGACACCAAAAACCTGTAAAAATGGACGTTAGTGACGCGCATATCGCGTGCCGCGGCTACACGTTGGGTTTGTTGCGTGGGTGGCGTTTGTTGGGTTCTTGGTTGTCATTAGCAACGTTATCAGAAAAGTCAACGATCACTTACTTTAATTTCAGGAATGTTGTAAGAAACGGAATCAGCATTTCCTTACCTTTTTTTAATTATACAAATTCACGGAAATGTCTGTATTTAATAATCACTTAGATAAACTATATGTCGTCGCAAACGATATTTTTTTTTAATATTGTTATTAATTTAGTACTGTGAGTAGTTTATTTGATTAAGAATGACGGCACCGTGCCGCTATCTAAATACTGAGAGTGGGGCAAGAGGATGGGGGTCGTTGTAAAAGAGCTGATTTTGAGGGCGAGGCATTCCATTGCGGACGCTCGAGGAGATTGGATCTACCAACTAACGTACTGGTCGTTACTCTGTCCGATTTACGCATTGCATTGTACTCACAATCCGATTATAATTAATTGCTGCTCGACTGTATTTAAATCCTACAGATATCCCGTTAAACCGGTCCACCCTTTCCGAAATTAGCCGGAAAAACAAACGGACAAGAAACACTGGCTTTTACTTATAATTATATTTATTATCATACTCATTTAGTAAGAAGCTCTTATTTTGACATTAAATACAGACGCTTTTATATTATTTATGTGTATATATACATATAAAACCTCAAGACACACAGTCTCGAATAAAAGTAGCGTTCAAAACCGGAGGCAAAAATTCCGCAGTATACATACGTGGTTATAGTTATGCTATAAACTTATAATTTTGCAAATTCAACCTTACTGCTGAATGATTTAAAGTTGTTTTTACAAGGACGCAAGCGGCGCGAGACCATTTGAAATAACCGCATAATCCGAAATTATGCACTCATTTTTGTGTGCCGGCTGTGAGCCGTTAAGTCGGTTGGGTTAGTGAGAGTTCCCGTTTAGTGGGTTCTTGGGTTTTTGTATATCAATGGTATAGATAATATCTCAAAATGGCGATCACATAAAAATAAATAACGTAGTCATAAATTGTCATTGTCAAAGCCAGAAATGTCGTTCAGTGCCTGTAATTTCATACATAATTATCTGAAACTTACCTAACTGATAGTGTTTGTAAATATGTGTTTTATGATTTCGTCCAAGTATGATTGTTATGCAAATAATTAGACAATGATTGTGCAAGTGCGAAATTATCTAAGAAATGTCGTGCTGTGTTGCGTAACGTAAAATGATTTTAAAGAATTACTTAACAGATGAGTAAGATCACGTCAAGTGGATCCCCTTTTCCCACTTCATCATGGAATTAAAATTAATATACTTCAATATAATACCCTAAAACGGTTTTTTTAATTTTCATTTTTACAAAATTTTTTTTTCAAAATGAAAATTTTGGTGTCTTTCAATAAAAAAAATGATTACAAAGAAACTGTAAAAGATATTTTAATGAAATTTCCAGGATTTGTTGTTTAATATTTACAGTTTAATAAATAATCGTTAATATGAAATATTTATATTATTATTTCATTATTATAAAATATGTACTACAAACATTTTATTTATCAACAAGAAACAGGAACAATGGACACAATTAAATTAAATTGAAATTAAAATGAAATACAAACTTCACAGCAACATGTTATTTATTTCTTTTATTTTTTTAAATTTGATTTAAAATAAAATTATTAATGAATTAAGCGCTTATGACGACGTTTTATAATAATGAAGAGAAAGTTTGGTAGAAGTTTTTTTGCGAACTGACTACACAAATGGCCTGGAAGGCTTTTACAGCTTCACCGAAATACTAAGGCGAGCGCTTAAGGCACTCAGCCGATTTTATTTAGCAACTAGCTGTGCCCGCGACTCTGTCCGCGTGGTACGTAATTTAATGTACAAAACAAACAGTGACTAACAAAATCATCTGAATGTATTAACTCCTTTTACTTATCTGCTTTTCTCTCGTATTTAAGTCGCGTCGGCATTAAAAATAATTTAATTAAAAATGAAAAATCGAAGCACTCATAAGGACGGCCGACAGTAGTGAAAACAAGTGCAGTGAAGTTAAAACAATAGAATAACTGTGTTCTCTTTTGAATTTTGAAATTAATTATAATCTGAATTATTTAAAACTAGCAGGCCCGGCTGACGTGGTCCTTTTTTTTCTTTTTTTTACGTGGGGAAATCCCTTTATGGATACTCCACTCTCTCGGGGGAGAGGGTAGGTTATGTCCGTCTCGCACGGACTAAAACCCCACGGTGTAAATCTATCGCTAAGTTGGGGCGGCACGAGATCTCTATAGACTTCATCGTGCCGCCCCAGCGGTTGGCCCAGCAGCGATATCGCTGCCGCCGGGCCTCGTCCTGTTAGGAGACAGCCGGGTACACACCGGCCGTCTCCTCCGTCCGCCGGACCTGTGCACTAGGAAGATGGGCCCCCCGACCCATCTTCCCTAGGTCCGGCTACGGTGGGAGGAGGCGGTCAAACTGCCACCTCCTCCTGCCTGTCCTCTGTTCGGCTGACGGAAAGCGTCATGGAAAGCGTGCGGCGACGATGACGCGAGTTCCATGATTTTTGTTCACCCAAAAAGTGCTCAACGTGCATCTTCAATAGCTTTTGATAGAGTAAACCAATTTTAATCAATTCAAGGCTAATTGTTACTCGAGAATATGCTTTATGATTTTCTTGGTGAGGTTTTATCGTGAACGCAGTACTTTAGCAGTGACGCGTTTCCAAACAAACCGGCATACAGACAGACATTTCTAAAAATTATTGAAATATATTTTATTACTTATTCCAAGACAAGTGCAACAATTTTTGAAGTGAAACTTCTTTAGGCGCATGACGGTAAAATTTTTACAGATGTAACGTCACGCAGGTATGCAACGGAAGAGACGTCATTTGCAGTAAACGCAGATTTTTCATTTATGTTTCATGTTTCGGAAATCTAAAGTTTTAGATTTGTATAAATATAAACAAGACTTATAAATTAGTTCGCTAAAGAAGTTTCACTTCTGACATGTGTACTTTGTACGCACGCACTTTTTTTTTTTAACAAAAATCTAAAACGTTACACGTTAGACTTACATACTTATTATATATATAGATAAACCTTCACTTTGTTTACAGAGTAACACATGCAAGTTTATTTATTTTATAATAATAAATCCTATATTAATCTTATATGTGTATAAAATGTAGATGGTAGAGGCACGCCTGGTTTCAGCATGAATGGGTCGGCTCGCCCGAGGTACTACCACCCGACTCACAGAAACAGCCATGTCAAGTAACTTCCATTGTTGCGTTTCATTCGGTCAGCGAGAGCGCCGGAAGCCCACCTTCCCTCACTCCCCTCTACCCCCAAACACAGGCGGGCAACGCACATGCGCCTCCGTTGGTGTTGCTAGTGTCTATGGATGGTGGTGATCACTTAACATCAGGTGACCTATTTGTTCGTTTGCCTCCTATGATATAATTATATATTCTTGGGATAATAAACAACGCAGACCAAGTCACGGGTATCACGTAGTTCACACATATTTATATAATTTTACTCGTCATTCTTTCGCGCAGTTTCAAATGAAAGCCAGCGGATGTAAATATTAAACTATTATTAGTTTTAATTGACCGCCCCTTTTCAAATATAGCCGTTAGCGTTCATCACTCGATTTAATTATGTTTCACGTACATATTTATAACATAAGATATTAATACCATTAACTATATTTAATTTGAATTAATTGAATATGAATCTACATTATTACATTTTCCCTGTTTTTTATTGCAGCACTGACAACCGCTTGTGACTTCACTTGCTTTTGTATCGTCATAATATCTAGTAGATGTGCCCGTGACTTCGTCCGCGTGCAATCTGATGTACAAAATGTGACTAATGAAGTCATCTGAATGTATTCGGTATAATTACTATCTCCTTTTCTCGTACTTAAGTCGCGTCGTCATTAAAATTACAATAACTTTTGATAGACTAAGCCGATTTTAATGAAACAAGGACGAAATGTTACTGGAAGATATGCTTTCTTGAAAAGGTTTTATCTTGAACACAGTACTTTAGCAGTGATGCGTGTTCAAACAAACAGAGAGACACACATATATTTAAAAATATAATTGAAATGTATTTTATTACCTAGTAGACACCAGCGATATTTTTCTTACAAAAATCTAAAAGGTACAGTCTCGATAGATTTACATTTTTATTAATTTATAGATATAGATGTATTCACGCAGAGCCCTAAATTTCTTTTTTAAAATAAAAATAAGTTCTCGACAAAACAGGTCCAACCCTTTCGGAGATTTGCCGGAACTGACAGACATACAGACAAAACTTTTAAAAATTAGTTTTTTATACACGTACCGTAAAAACGGTAAAAAATAACTTAGAACTTACCAAAACATACAAATTGATTAATTTTTGACGCCCACATCAATGTTTCTGTAATATTTATACTCACAATTTTTTTTTATTATTTATTTTAAAGGGACGCCAACACACACGACGTTCATTTATTTACACTTATACTTTTATAATAAAGATTATAATAAAGATTTATGCATGGCCAGTACACTACAGTTGCTGCAACCCATTTAATCATAGTAGATAGAAAATTAATAGTATTTGATAAGTTATTAATTAAAACGAGCAAGATAAAAACTAATTTCTTAAAAATTAAAAAGCCCATGTTATATGCATGGGATGGAGTATCGTCAATTGAGTACGGTTAAATGACATCGATTTTTTGTTCACTTAACGGCACATCGGCTGATCACTTAACGCGACACGCAAAGCCGTGCTACTATAGCGTGTGTTTGCAGTCCAGTCGAAAACAAATGCCATGTTTTAACACCTAAAAATACCTACTCTGTGGACGTATTCTTATTATATCTACGTATTATTTTTAGTACCTACGTATCTATTATTCATGAACGACAATTTGAATATGGGAAAACACATTTTGCAACTAATTGGTCGATCTTTAATCTATGAGCTGTGAATCCCAACTGTTTCCAGTGTTCATATTACTAACAAATTGAATATTACGTGATTGAAAAATGGTTTATAATATGTAACACGTGTTTTCTATGATTAATCTATGAAAAAGAGATCGGAGTACAAAAAACACATATTTATAATAATAAAGCTTTTATTTAGTTTGCAATGTTCGTAAAACACGAAAATAGGAGAAAGTTCATCCATCAGGCCGGGGACGCTCCGCCGCCGGACACTGTGGTTTACAATTTAAAAATGGCAATAAAAAATAAAAATGGAGCCGCTATAAAGGAGATTATCTATATGACAAATAGGTAATATAATATAATGTAAACAAACGCAACGTAACATAAAGTAGTAAACGTATAACATTAAATAGTTAAGTAAAATAACAACCATTACTGACATGTAAAACTATTTTTAACTAGATTAATAAAATTAACGACAGCAAAAGAGGGAAGTCCAATAGTCTGCAGAAGAACAAACACGAAAATGACATAAAAACAAAATGACGAATTTCAAAATGGCCGCGGTATATTGAAATTTTTAGAGCATTTGTATAAAAGTTTGTTTTAAGAAATATTGTTTTATTTATGTTAATACCAAAATGAATAAATAAATAACAAAGCATTCAACATAATTGTTATTGACGTTGACTTTTTTTCTCTCGGAATTGTCTAAATCCTGTTTTCCTTTAATCGTAGTTATGTTTTTTTGAAATCATTGTTGTAAAGTTGTTGTAAATTGTACTTTTTTTGTAAAGACCACTACAGCATTAGAGTACAAGCCCAGTGTTAGAGAAAAAAATACAAAATAAAATTGTTGAACACAGAGTAACCTAGACTCAGAACTCTGTAGATCTGTAAATCAAAATAAATATTTATATTTCATTCCACAACAACAAACACGGCGGTGACAGCGGTAGACGAGCGATACTATCAACCAATACGCTAACTTTTTAAGAAATTAAGATACTTCAAAAGGTCCCCAGGCTGGAGGTCACTAATTATTGTGCTACAGCACAGTTGAACTTCACAGAGTCTCTAGAACGCTAAATAGACTTTACTGGATAGCAGTGGTCGTTGACACACTATCTAAGACACTGACAACAGATTTTAAACGCTCCTTGCTCAAATTACATCCTTAAAACTGGTATAACCTGTAAATATACAGTATAGAGCAGGCGGCACACTCTTGCACAAGAGTCCTTCTAACTCAGTCCACAGGAGTAGCTGCAGAATAATGACTGACTTCGGTTTCAACTTTGGTATTTTCATTGCATATTCATTTCATGTATTCAGGTAAACCGCAAGCCTATTTCCTGCTACATAAAAAAAAACTCTAATACCAGGATGACGACAATAAGTGAGAAAAAAAACCTTCTATAAACCAAAAACTAATTATAATTCGAAATCATTCGGTACACATCAAATTTAATACATTCATCCATATTTTTTGACATATTTAGTTAACCCAAGTAAGTCCACAGTAAACACTTGAAAGTGTGGACGGATTGTTGCACAGTAATGTATTCCATTTTGAATTCTACGTTCTACAGTTAACTTGTCTATATCAGTGTCAATTTATGTTATTAATATAAACATTATTAATAAACAGACGGCCGCTTACTACCTAATGTTATTTGGGTGACTTACCAGAACTCTCTCTATGCCAAGAGTTATTCTCACATCGACATAAGTTACCATAAAAGTGCTGCATCATTTTGTTACTATGCCGTTTTCTGTAACTGTCCTACGGTTAAATTGATTATGACATGTATAAAACAATTTTGCAATGAATACACCATTTGTAAAGTTATATAATACCTCTTCACTATTAGTAGCACGCGTCACCTTGACCTAGTGTCGATATAGCTAGGCATTTGGTCCAACTTACCCATTTATATAATTACAAAATATTTATGGATCTTTCAAGTAAATTAAATGGCATAATAACTAAAAGCTGTTCACCTCAGCGTACATCACATCATGGACAATAAAGAATGGATCAATAAATACGATGTAATTATTATATTAGTGTATTTAAACCTAGTTACGATAAACATTGCGTAAGCGTGTCATTTTAAAACTGTGCAGAGTAATGTGAGAATTTTGGATACTTCGCACGAATATGAGTATATAACAACTAATAATCTTATTAATACAATTACATTAAACTAAGATATATATTTATATATATTTTTTTATGTCATTGGTGACAAACGAACAGGTGGGTCACCGGATGTTAAGTGATCACCACCGTCCATGGACACTAACAACACCAGAGGAGTCGCAAGTGCGTTGCCACTATTTGGGGTGAAGGGTTAGGGGAGGGAGAGGAGAGAGGAGAGAGGAGAGGAGAGGAGAGGGGAGAGGGGAGGGGAGGGGAGGTGGGTCTCCGGCATTCTCACTGACCGAACGAAACGCAACAATGCAAGCACTGTTACTTCAGGTTGGTGTTCGGTGAGAGGGTGGTACTACCCCGGACGAGCCGACCCATTCATGCTGAAACCAGTAATAGTTCCAGTGTGGCTCTACCACCCCCTAAAATTTTTAAAATATTATTGCGACTCATCAATTCATCCACTGATAGAAAATACGTACTCATGTTGTTTCAACGCTGTTCTGTCGGTAAATGAGGACTGCGTTCATATTTTGTCCACTCAACCGGACACTTGTAAGCGCCTTATTTGGCTGAGTTTTTGTGGTGTGAGGTTCTACGCATTACACACTTCGGATTAACCGTTGAGATGTATGTAATAAGTGGGCACCTTGTTTTAGGTCTGTGTATTTACTGCGATGGTAATGGCCTTGACCGCGTCCATCACTGGCAAGGCCATTTTAAGGTGGCCTATTCTGAAAGATATTTATTACGTGTGATCACAAAATATAGTGGATGTTAATGTTTTTCTGATTTTCATTACTTCAGAAAACTCATGATTATACAAATTGTACCTTGCGAATCAAGACGTGCCGCTTATATGGTTCTGGAATATATCCCCCGCCAAGCGCTTGTGAGGCGCCGTGCCGTTATGGCATATGGTATATATGGTTTTGATTGACCAAAAATTATTTAATTGAGTAGTAATTCGGATTTGATTACTTATCTATATATATCTATAATAAGAATGTAAATTTAATGTGTTTATACTTTTTAGATTTCTGTAAAAAAAAATTGTTGGAATGTAAATAATAAAGTACATTTTTAGGAATGTCTGTTTGTCTGTTTATTTCAATACGCATTACTGCTAAGTAAAAAATCATAAAGCATATCCTCGAGTAACACCTAGTCTTGGTTTCATTAAAATCAGTTCACGCTATCAACAGTTATTATAATTTTAATGACGACGCGACTTAAGTACGAGAGAAAAGAAGATAATTAAATGGACTTAATACATTCAGTTGATTTTGTTAGTCGCTGTTTTCTACATTAATTGCCACGCGGACGGAGTCGCGGGCAAAATAAAATACAAAATCCACTACATGACTTTCCAAGATCTTCGAAGATCAAGATGACTTTCAAAAACTCAATTTCTATTCGAAACGCAATATTGAATGGTATTGATCAGGTAAAAACGTATAAAAGTTATCATCAATCAATGATGCATTACGTTGCTTGTATTTTTAACCGACTTCGAAAAAGGAGGAAGTTACTACGTTCGGTTGTGTGTGTTTTTTTTTAATGTATGTTAATCGATATCTCCGTCAATTATGAATTGATTTTAATTATTCTTTTTTTATTTGAATCGGTTATATTCATAGGATGTCCCATATAAATTTGAATTCATATTCAACCCCTAAGGGTGTGAAAAATCGTTTATTTGATTGTCACCCACTTCGTCTTTATGTACTGTCGTGAAATTGGAACCGTTTTATTATACCCATTAGAAACCAGATATATTTATGGACACTAAAAATGGAAAAATAAAAAAAAAATTACTAAAAAAATTAAACCGCCTTCGATGTGAAAAACTAATAAGGCACTAAAAAGCGAAAAAATAACTGAACTTTGTATGTAGATGATATGAATTTAGGTTGGCATTGACTTCAAATATATTATTAGGTAGCGCAAATATCAATATTTTTTATTTAATTTGCTTAAATTAATCATTCAGTTATTTTTCGCTTTTTAGTGCCTTATTAGTTTTTCACATCGAAAGCGGTTTAATTTTATATTTGTAAAAAAATTTTTATAGCTATAATAGATTTGTGATGTTTACGTAATTCGTTAACATTAATTGAACTGTTAAAAATTAAAAGATATGTAGGTAATTCTCTTTTCAAAAGTTGATTACTGTTTCTTGTGTTATTGACATAAATTGTTACAAGTGATTGTAAACCTTAATTAGGTGTAATCTTATTTTAGTGCTATATGTTACATCTGATTATGCAATGGCGATTAGATAATGTGACATGAGAAGAGTAAGGATTAAATTTTTATAGAAGAAATATTATGTTCTCGTTTTAGAAAAGCAAAGGAAAGAAATAATACGTAAAAGGCAATACAATTTATTAGAAAAATAACCTAAGATTGCAGAATATCACAGATGAGTATATTGCAAGATGTACGTAAAGTATTATTTAGTAGATGGTAGAGGCACGCTGAAGCTATTACTGGTTTCAGTATGAATGGGTTGCTCGCCCGGAGTAATACCACCACCCGACCCACAGAAACACCCACGTGAACTAACAGTGCATGCGTTTTGCGTTTCGTTCGACCAGTGACAGCGCCGGATAACCCACCTGTCTGTATCACTGTAAAATAGTATCTAGTATCGCCAGACACAATCTGCTGACCACAACTTCTGCCAGACACTTTAAAGTGCAGAGAAAAATGAATGAACTTCACTTATATGTAAATGTTTCATTTTTAAATATGTTATTGGGATACCTATTACAAAATTATATTTCATCAGCCAGACAGATTTTATTGTCCAAACATCCCCCTAGACTATAAGAAGAAACCCGCATGCAAGTTTTCACGGCTCTAGTAGTTTCGTTAAAATAAAATCAAAAATACTTTATTCAGTTTAGGTCCTAATAAGGCGATTATGAATGTCAAAACTATCACCACTTCGGAAAACAACCCAATCGTCGAGAAGAGCCGGCAAGAAACTCGATCGGGTACATCTTTTTAACATATATATATTTCGAATACATTATACGCTACAATACCGTTTTTAGTGGATGCACAGAGAGGAGTCAATTCCAGACATCACCATCGTTCACATATTGATCCACTTTATAATAACCTTTAGACACTAAAACCTGCTTGACATAGCGCTTAAATTTACAGTCCGGCAAATCGGTAATATGTTTTGGGACTTTATTATAAAACCTAACCTTTCTTAGGGAATAGCCCTAAGAAACTATTACTGGTTTTGCTAAGTCTGAAACGATCAGTTTGTTACAGTTTTTAGTATTTAGTTTATGCCGGTCCTATACAAAATGCAGGTTTTCAAAGTTTTTACGCACATACATTAAATTATCAAAAATGTATTGGGAGGGCAGGGTTAAGATACTAAATTCCTGGAACTTCGTTTTTAATAATTCGCGATTGTGCATTGATTGATTAGTTAGTCGGGTTTGGTGAAGGAAACAATCATTTAAATATTTAAGACATGAAAATGGAATAAATACACTTTACAGCGTATACAAAAACTTAACCTGAAACAATGCACTATAACACATTTTTTACAATTACATCGGTGTATAGTTCGATAAATAAATACATGAACATGACTTTCTGCTATTTTGTATATAGCGACTTCCGGATATAGCGACGACATTAAAGTGCTCCCTCCAACGTCGTTATAACCGAAATCCACTGTGCATTGTACCCAAAACTTTTATTAATAAGATTTTTATTGTTGCCCTAGAACTGGCATTTCAGACAATGTAATTTTTTTCCAGAAATAATTTTGAAACAATCGAATTATTAAAATATAGATAACATCCCAGAAAGATCTACAAACGTGCCACCTGTGACAGATATGCTGTAAGTACACTACCGCTGCTCTAAATTTTATTACCTGAGTTCAGTTACTTCAAGGCATAATAAATGTATTGACATATTTATGTAAATGGAAAATGTCACTAAGCTCTAGTTTACGACAAATTATAGCAAAGCCCATTTATACGGATATAAAGATTTATACGGTAACTGCTTAATAAAATAACTTGCAATCGGTATGCAGTAATTGTCCATACAGATAGTTGACAAACATCTCTCGCTTGCACTCCAACATGACCGCGTTACTAAAGTGTCCTGCGCAGGATATACGGTGCTTACCGTATTTACATGCCGGTCGACATAAAATCGAACAAGGTTAACATCAAGAAACTCGTTGAAGATTACACGAATACGATTTTATATGTCTTTAAACTTTAAAAATTCTGTATTGTCCCTTGGTCTGAGAAATCAACGGTTTTCGTAAATACTAAAACATAAGCATGAAATTATCAATATTAATAATCCGTAAATTAATAAATATCATATTGAAATTAATTTATTAATGGTTTTTATTGAGATCCACCTACCTTTAGAGTTCAATAGCTTACTTTACCTTCATTAGGATAGTACACACTGCGCTAAACTTTCCAACCACTCTGAAGTTAGTTGTACCGGACATAACTTCAGAGTAAAAAATGCACAATTTTAGATGTCTAAAATAATATTAACTTTAATTTTTTTATATTAAACTTTTATATTAGATGCAAAACCGAATTTAGGGCTATATTTAGAACGGCCTAAAAGAATTATTCCTTTTTTATCTGTAAAATTAACTTTCGTTATATTTTTCTAACCTACAAATATCGTGCCAACAATTTGTTTTATCTTTTATTAAAACTGTCTAAGGAGTTGCTGTGGCAAACAAAAATGCATGTTTAAAGTTATATAATTATAGCTTACGATTGCACTATAACCAAAAACCTCAAATATACATAAGATAGAGTCGAATAATATAAATTTAGGTACTTATATAAAATAAAAATAAACATTACATGACAGGTCCCAAAAACACCTTATTTTTTGTCACTTATCTTCTGGATTACAACTACCATTGTCGGAAATACTACTATGGTTTCTTGTGATTATTCGGTCTTACAGAATGGTGAATTCCTTGTAACAACTTCCCAGGGAGTTTTTGTGACATCTCAGAATCCATGCTCTATGGTATTTTTTTTTTGTATTATAGAAGGCAAACGAACAGACGGGTCACCCGATGGTAAGTGATCACCGCCGTCCATAGACACTAGCCACACCAGTGGAGGCACAAGCACATTTCACATTTCCCATCCACTTCACTTGTGCAAAATAACCGAACTATATTTCGTAAATCACCACCAACATTACAAAATATAGAGGCAAATAACACAAGTTTGAGAACAAATATAAAAGCTATTACGTGGTTGACCAATTTGAAGATCCCGCCAAAAACTATTCCCAATTATTCGTGTATCTTACAGGGTTGGCCGGACAGGTAAATACGTGACTCAATGTGACGATACGAAAGAGTATATAATTGGCCTTATTGTGTTCAGTTTGTACAATAGATCGCCTTGTATTATAGGATACAAAAAAAAACTTTATATTTGAAGTGAACTATACGTAAATTATAATATATATATTGCATTCCCTCTATGTCTATTTGAGGGACTGATGTTAATCGCGTCCGCAGAAAGTGTACCTCTCATTCCCCTGCACGTGCTCCCCGGGTGCTGCTTAAGAGTAACACATTTTTGTCCGTTGCACTGTTCCACATAAATTGAACCTCGCAGCAACAAGTAGAGTAATTTACTAATCCAGGATAATAAAAGAGTGATCCTCTATTTTTCCATACGATTAAATAGAAAAAACCCTTTATAAATTTGCTAATGTTTAAGTGATTAACCTAAATCGTTGATGATCAGCTTTGTTATTATGAATTATATTCGATTGATTTAATTTATTTTAAAGTCCTTGCAGTAGAACATAATTATCCTTACTATAATATTCCAGGGAACGTATTAACCAATAACTTTTTGACGTTAAATTATAGTATCTTTAATTAAATTATAACTTTGATCGTCTTCATAAAATGATGGCCATGTTAAGCAACGTAGTTAACATAAAAAAAAGAAACGTAATTGATGTTTAAAAATAGAAAAAAATATATATAATTGCTAGTCTTTATATAGTATAATTGACTGTAATTAAAAAAAGAATCTATCGATATTGAATTGATACTAAAATATGCGAAGGCCATAAAAAATTGTTGAGCTTGTGTATCGTAGAAATTTTTAATTTGTGTCTCACGAACGTGCCGCACCATCTTTCAAATCTGTATGAACATCTTTTATTTAACATCGTTTATAGATTTTTGTGAAAAACAAAGGGCATGTGTCTAGGAATAAGAAATAAAATACATTTCAATAATATTTAGAAATGTCTGTCTGTTAGTTTGTTTGGACACGCATCATTGCTAAAGTTCTACGTTCATGATAAAACCTGGCCAAGAAAATGATAAACCATATTCTCAAGTCATTTAGTTTTTGTTTCATTAAAATCGGTCTACTTTATAAAAATATATAATATTAATAACGGCTTGAGTTAAGTACGAGAGAAGAATAGATAAGTAAATGCAAGAATGAGCATGCAAGACTGCTTTTTGCATGAAGTTCCACACGGGCGGAGTCACGGGCACAAAATATATGAGTGTGAAAATGTTTGTTGTTTGTCCAGACTATGTCCAGATGTTACATGATCACCACTGTCCATAGACACTTGCAACATCAGGAAAGTCGTAAGTGCGTTGCTAGCCTGTGTTGGGGGCAAGGGGAAGTGGGCCTCCGGTGCTCTCACAGGCCGAACGAAACGCAAAATGCAAGCACTGTTACTTTACGTCGGTTTTCTATGAGAGGGTGGTACTACCCCGGGCGAGCCGACCCGACCCGAGCCGATTCATGCTGTAACCAGTAATAGTTTCAGCGTGGCTCTACCACCTACAAAGTTTCCGCAGCCATTCTATCAAGTGATACCCAACCACCAGGAATATCGCCAAGCCCGAACTAATACAAGTAGAAAACACATACCTTACTAACAAAAGTTACATGCCTGGATTTTCCCCACTAAAATGAATCATAGTGTTTCAAATTATCTACGATGTAGGTACTGAAAACGTCTCGCCCTGCAGGTACCGCAAAAATGACCTAGATTTCTTTTACCACAGTACGCCCCTTAACATAAGATAGACTGCTTAATTTTTAATACTGCAAATAGAAGAAAATCATATGAGTACTTATTTCTTATTTTAGTTAACAAAGTACATTACTCTATATTATGTACTTATAAATTGGTAACACTATCGGGTGACGGTGAAGGGAAACATCGTGAGGAAACCTGAACATGAGAAATTCTCTTGTAATACTATACTCTATGTGTAAAATAAAACTGTGGATTTCTCCGAGTTTGAAATTGCCAATACGTCGTGGGCTGGCGTGGTGGTTATACCCATACCTTCGTTCGGGAAGAGGCCTGTAGCCCTGCAGTGGAGTTTTTCAAGGCTGATAATGATTATGATACTATATACGTACGTGTATAGAAAATATGTGAAGAAAATATTTTGTAACCCTTTTTTGTCACATTAAACGCATATACAAACACGATTTGGCATAAATAAGGTCATACGGAAAAGAGGTGCAGACAGATAAAACTATAAAAAAGAAATATAAAGGTTTATGAACACATTATTCTAACTAATATTATAAATGCAAATATGAGTTTGTTTATTCACATCTTGAATAAACATTAGTGTTGTTTTCATATCTATTGGCATTCGGAGCAACAATTATATACATTTTTTTAAAGTCTTTTAACCAATCAAACATATGATGAGCTGCAAAATATCAATATTACATGCACACAGACTCCTATACTACGCGTCGGTAGTCTGACACAAGCCGGAGACGCTTACGTAGCATGTCATGACGTGAAATTATAAATTTATCTCCGGCCAAAAATACCGCTTAACGCACCTAAAGAAGTATGCACTTCAAAAATACTGTTCCCATTAGATATATTAAAACTACATTAACGTAAGCGAAACCGCGAGTTCTGAATAATATTGATAGTTTACGTTCCTACTGAATGTCAAATACATAAAAGTCAAACATTTGTCCGTGTTCAAACAGTCGCTAGTCGTTCTGAGTAGCTATTATTACTGAAGAAGTTATGTATATACGTATACTAGCGGGCCCGGCAGACGTTGTCCCGCCCTGATTAAAAATAAATTATTGACAAATTATATACCAAAACGTTCCTCGTGAATTACTTTATCCATTGGTGAAAACCGCATGCAAATCCGTTAAGTAGTTTTTGAGTTTATCGCGAACAGACAGGCAGACAGACGCGGTAGGGGGGACTTTATTTTATACTATGTAATTATAGTATGTTTTTCAATAAATCGCAAACTAATGCATAGTGACGTATTTGTACACATTCGCAGCTGAGGAAAAAAACAAAGTGTCAGTACTATGTCCTATTGTAATAAAAAAAAATCGAGGCAGTAATAATTTTTGCCGACAGAAATAAAAGCTCAAAACAATTAAATAACTGTGTTCTCTTATAAACTTTTAAATTACAGTGTGAATGACAATATTTGAATTCCAGAATTTGTTTTTTGACATTGGCATTAAAATTAGTGTGGTTTTCATATGAAAAGATGATATATGATGTATAGAGATATAGATATATATCTGTAGATATCTATTGGCATGGGTTCCCTCCACGGCCGTAGTGAGGGGTGGGGGCAATGCACTACCTTGCAATCACAATGCCCTACCTTAAAAATACCAAATACAAAGTTAAATTATTATTATGAAATTGTTTGATGATAGTTTGAGATTTAAAAAAATTAGCGATAGGTATCTAAACCTTTCCAAACAGTTTGTGACATTCGAGGGCAGATCAACTATGATAAATTTTTTACTACCGCCCTACCTGTAACCAATGATGCCCTACCTCAAATTCGACTCAAAAAAAAAATCAAAATATCCTTTATTCAATTTAGGCCCTGAGCAGGCGCTTATGAACGTCAAAGCTACCACCGGTTCGGAAAACAGCTCAGTCATCGAGAAGAACCGGCAAGAAACTCGATCTGGTTTATCTTTTCATGTCATATATTTTACAGTACCTAACATAAATATTTACATTCGTTATTAGTGGATGCACAGAGAGGGGCCTCATTTCCAGACGTCACAATCGTTCACGTATTGATCCACTCTAGATCCTTTAGATATTAAAACCCGCTTGACATGGTTCTTGAACTCACTATCAGGCAAATCGGTAATGTGTTTTGGGACTTTATTATAAAACCTAACACTATTACCTAACTTACCTAACCTATGACTCTATCTGCAGCCCTGTTTCCCTCCATCCAACTAAGTCCGATCCTTTGGGTGAGGCATAAAAAGTTATTTCTACACGTCAATATCGTGGGTATTTATCACCGGCGGTCGCCATTCTTTCTGGATTCCCGTCTCCAATTTATACTATACTTTACTATATACTTATATATTACACTTCATTACATAGTATAAAACAAAGTCCCCCGCCGCGTCTGTCTGTCTGTCTGTTCGCGATAAACTCAAAAACTACTGCTGCTTCATGCGGTTTTTTTATAGTCAGGACGGGACAGCGTCTGCCGGGGCCGCTTGTTAGTATATAAAAATACTGTTTTGTAATGAAATACCATGTCGCTTTATAAACATACATAATCAAGTATTTCATATAAACATGATCCTATGCTTTGTTATTGTTAAAAATAATTATACTTGTTCAGCATTACCTACGTTTACTTGTTTTGCAAGCATCAGAGCCCTGTTTATTATAACACACTTATAGGTACATATTATTGCACCTTGGAATTTGTTCAATGTTTTTACAACAAATTTTATTTAACAGACATTTGTAACGGTGAATACATCACATGTTAAAGATAAAAGTTATTGACACTGGCAGATTAGTCACGGTGAGGATTAACAAGAAAAAAATATACATATCTATTTCTAAATATCATTAAACAGGCTTATACGTTTCAAATACGACGATTTGACGATATAGTGTGCAGTATAACGTTGCATTCTCTTATATTAATGACTCGAAATTTAAAGAAATAATTTGTCTGTACTAGTACATAGTCTATCAGTACTTTAGAGGTGGTAGAGCCACGCTGAAGCTACTACTCGTTTCAGCATGAATGGGTCGGCTCGCCCAGGGTAGTACCACCCTCTCACAGAAAACCGACGTGAAGTAACAATGCTTGAATTGATGCGTGTCGTTCGGTCAGTGAAAGCACCGGAGACCTATCTCCCAATCCCCCTCCCCCTCTCCTCCTCTCCCTCCCCTCTCCTAAACATAGGCTGCTACTTGCGATACCCCTAGTGTTGCTAGTGTCTATGGACGGTGGTGATCATTTAATATCAAGTAACCACCTGTTAGTTTGCCTCCTATGATAAAAAAAAAACTTTTAATTGATGTATTCACGTCATATACAGAACTAGCTGCCCCGTGCCCACTTCATAATGCGGTAAACTTTTTTACTCGTGATGAAATTATTATTGTGATTCGGTTAGTACTGAGTGCTATGATTTCTGGTTGATGGCAGTCAGGCCAAAAATCGAGGGTTATCTTTTTACTGCGACGATAAATTTACTTATTTTGATAAGAATTCATAATTGTTGTTGATAATATGATCAATAAATAAGCAACACTTAACATCATTTTTTAATCTATACTAATAATAATAATACTAATATTAATACTAATAATAATAATACTAATATTAATACTAATAATAATAATATAATCTATACTAATTTATAAAGAGGTAAAGTTTGTGACGTTGTAGGGGGTAATCTCAGGAACTACTTGTCCGATTTGGAAAATTCTTTCAGTGTTATATAGCTCATTTATCAGGGAAGGTTATAGGCTATATATTATATATTACGCTAAGACCCATAGGAGCGGAGCAGCGATGAAGAATGTTGCAAAATCGGGGTATTTTTCCTTTTCAGAGCTTCCGCTGCGTCTTAGCCCAAAATAACCATTCCACGCGTACGAAGTCGCGGGCAGAAGCTATTAACTAATTTTAAATTCAGCTTATTTTAGTTTTTACGAACTAGATTATGAAGAATCTATTGGGAGTTGGGGTTAAGATATCGAATTCGCGAATAGGATACGCGATATCCCATATTATAAATTGATCGAACTGCCCGTTTATGTAGTAGGATTATGGTGTCTATACCAGGGATCCTCAAACTGGGTTCCGTAGAATAGTCATCAGGCTTCCGCCAAAATTATTTATTAACTATTAAATAATACCACGGTTATAAATATTATTGAAATAGCACGAAATATGTGATGAGAAGGATATTATTTTTATGTAAATAGGTAGTTAGCAAGCATTCAACCCGGACTATGTATGTATGGCCTAGTATCGCACGTAGCCAGAGACAATGCGCCAATAATGTGTTTCAATTATACTAAACATTTCTTTAAAAAAAATTTTACAAAAAAAAATAAACCGTCTTCGATGTGAAAAACTAATAAGGCACTAAAAAGCGAAAAATAACTGAATTATTAAATTAACCAAATTAAATAAAAAATATTGATATTTGCACTAACTAATAATATATTTGAAGTCGATGCCAACCTAAATTCATATCATCTACATACAAAGTTTTGGTCCACTCTCGTGTCTCATGATGTACGAGTATATCTGTATAGTATACATATTTTATTACCTGCAACTTTGAAATGTAGGTCGGTATCGACTTCAAATATATTATTAGGTAGTGCAAATATCAATATTTTTTATTTAATTTGGTTAATTTAATAATTCAGTTATTTTTCGCTTTTTAGTGCCTTATTAGTTTTTCACATCGAAGGCGGTTTATTTTTTTTTGTAAAAAATTTTTATTTCTCCATTTTTAGTGTCCATAAATATATCTGGCTTCTAATGGGTATAATAAATCGGTTCCAATTTCACAAAAATACGTAGAGACGAAGTGGGCGAAAATCAAATAAACGATATTTCACCCCCTTAGGGGTTGAATATTTTCTTCAAATTTATATGGGACCACCTCTGAAAATAACCGATTCCAATAAAAAAAGAATCATTAAAATCGGTTCATAATTGACGGAGATATCGATTAACATACATAAAAAAAAAATACACACAACCGAACGTAGTAACCTCCACAGAGTACGTAACCTCCTCCTTTTTCGAAGTCGGTTAAAAAAAACGTTCTTATATAAATTTCAGTGTTGATTTGTAATCATTTGATATGGGGTTCGATAAGATAAAAGGTATTTTTTGGTTAGTGTTCCGTAATATTTAAAGTTTAGGAACCCCTGGTTTATACCATAAAATATTAAGCTATTGCATTAAGCTATTTTTGGCCAGTCTGAAAATAACCGTAAGTGCATTTTTGTGCGTAATATAGTAAGAGTTAAAATATTACAGGAATCTAGAATTGGCATTTATTTATCCTTAAGTTGCATCGATGTTACACTTAATTATATATTATAAAACAAAGTCCCCAACCGCGTCTCTCTGTCTGTTCGCGATAAACTCAAAAACTAGTAAACGGATTTTCATGCGGTATTCACCGTAGATAAAGTGATTCACGGGGAAGGTATAGATATATAATCTGTCAAGGTTTTTTATTAGCAGGGCAGGACCTAAATATATACAGAGCGGTCAGTTTGGCGCGGACTGTATATTTACTAACGTCACTGTAATTTATATTTAAGTTTGACGTAAGGGATTCATCCGAAAGAAAAACGAGCCCTTCTCGTTGTAGGTACTAGCATTTATTAGAAATCGATAAGGTTATCTATTTCTCTATAGTTTCTATACCTAAATTAGCGTCCTTCGGAAAGAAGACTTTTTTCCTCAACCATTTGATATTTATACCTTACAGACTCATAATATTATCATATCTTATTCCGTCTATTTAATAGCTTTGATTATTACTTCCATACATATTCATGTAATTAAGTGGATGAGAAGGAAAAAAATAAAATTTATTAATATTTGACTTATAATTTTCGTTTGTGATAATAATTCTAAAGTGTAGGTATACCTACCTATATGGCTAGTGACATTAATTTCTTGAACAAACAAAACGTAAACAGGACAACGGCAAGTCGTAAAGATACATGAACTGTGTAATAAAAAAATATGCACACGTACATATTTGATATTTGCGTTCCTTTTTTTATAACACGCATATAACCTGTTGAAGTATGTAGTACGGCGACACTCTAAAAGCGTAAATAAAGTTATATTTAATAATAATTGTTCGAATAATATTAATATACGTTGCGAGTTCTTTTTTTCTCGAAACGACTACGCTATTGACCTAACAAGGTCTCAACAGCTTCACCGGAATACTACGTTGCGAGATTTCAGTTCAAATCCTTACTAAAGTAGTCGAACCTCTTTTAGGGTTTATGTCTTAAGATGCATATCTACAAACGTGCTGTTTGTATTCGAAATCACCATTCGAGTAACCCTTACTTATCTATAGATATTTATATCTATACATATCTAGATCCATACATATAATAAGAATGTGAATCTAACATGGCTGTACTTTTAGATATTTCTCAAAGTTGTTGCATGTATCTTGGAATAAGTAATAAAATAACAAGGTGTAAGGGGTGTCAAATAACATCATAAGACTTGAGACACCCAAGCCAACCTCACCTGCACGTGGTGCACCCTGCTGAATAACGAACGCGGCAATGGCGAAAGCGGGGTGGTAGGGTTTTGCAGCCTGACTGTGTCGCAACCACCATGTATATGGCGAAAACCCCGTCATAGTGATTCGCTTCTGCGGGTCGCGTTTCGGGATCAGTCTGTGCATTTATTCACAGGCCGGCATGACAATGGCGACCGGCGATGGATAATGTGTCTCTCGGTGACCGTCGTTGTTTTTAGACTGTACTGTGCTTACCATCAGGCATAGTGCAGTCACTTTGCCGTGCAACAACAAAAAAAAAATTCAATCATTTTTAGAAATGTCTGTCTGTTGTATGAACACGCATCACTGCTAAAATGCTGCATTCATGATAAAATCTCTTCATAAACAATCATAGAGCCTATCCTAACATTTGGTCTTGGTTTCATTATAATCGGTTCACTCTATCACAAGTTGTTGTAATTTTAATCACGACGCGACTTAAGTACGAAAGAAAAGTAAATAAGAAAAACGTATTAAATATATTAAGATGATTTTATATAGGTACTGATTTTTTACATTAGGTTCCACGCGAACAGAGTCATGGGTAAAGCCAGTAATATTACAAAAGCGAACGTGAGTTGTATTGTACCCTTTTACACCTTTTACATTCATGCGGGCGAAGCCGCGAGCAAAAGCTAGATCTTTATGACTGAAAAATAGAAGAAATAGTGTATCACACGTAATTCCGTAATTATCCTATGATTACATCCTGTTGATCTCTATTCGCACGCCATCTAAATTAGGACTATCGTTTGAAATAACTGGTCTAATGCGTTAATACAGTAAACATAACAGTTGGTAGGTGGTAGAACCACACTGAAGCTATTAATGGTTTCAACATGAATGGGTCGGCTCGCCCGGGGTAGTACCACCCATAGAAATCCGACGTGAAGTAACAGTGCTTGCATTGTTGCGTTTCGTTCGTTCAGTGAGAGCGCCGAAAGCCCACCTCCCCTCCCCTTCTCTCTCCTCTCCCACCTCCCTCCCCTACCCTCAAACACAGGTTGGCAACGCAATTTCAACTCCCCTGGCTAGTTAGTGTCTATGGACGGTGGTGACCACTTAACACCAGGTGACCGACCGCTTCGTTTGCCTGCTATGACATAAAAAAACATAACAGTTATTGTAATTTCTTAATCTGAACTTTTTAAGGTTACATTTTCATCACTCGCTCTTAAAGCATTCTATATGGACGTTAGTGGCGCCGAAATTTGGGAATGATTTTTGATTGTCAGCTCTTTAAAATGATATAAATCGTTAGTTGATAAATTATCAATTAAGAACACTATCTATAGGTCGTGACTTTGTCCGCTTTAAATCTTATATATGTATATAAAAATCCAGCGTCAAAAAATTACAAGCTGACTCACACAACTTCGTCTGCACCAAATAACCGAATTACTGGTTCCAACTGTTCCAAAACCTAGAACCCGATTGCAGCGCCATCTATCCGGTCCGTATATATTTCCTAACTCTCCATTGACCCACTCAAATATATATCATATGAGTAAAAATACCTAGAACGCGAACCTTCACTTCCGCACCTCCCATACTATTCTCGCACTGCCGGCAGCAGCGACAACGCAATAATTTTAACTTCTTGATATTTCTGCAACGAAGGATCAAGCCAATGACAATCAAGTAATAAAGATAATCAAAAAAGTATATAAGTGTCATTGTTACATTATTATTATATATTTATATTATTTTGTCACACTTTTTATATTCGCCTAAGTAATTCATGTCTTTGAATTTGGTGACGAACTTAGCTCAGCTAAGTGAATGCTAAGCTTGTAACTATAAATTTAAGCTCAAGCTGAGTATAGTCTGAATCCGCTCTATAGTTTATATGGCTCTATAGCCTAAGTTCGCTGCGTCGTCGCTACTGCTCATACCGGGCTGTATCTTTGAATTGGTAATATGTAGCAAATCCGCTTTGCGCAGAAGCAACGTTTAATTATGTTAATGATCATCTAATGGTCTTAATTAGACCATAGTTAATTACTCTTTCAAGTGTCAATTTTAATGAAAAAAAAGCTAACTTCTTCAAAAATTAATGGATTGATAACACTAAAGCTTGTCAACCGGATATCAGCGTTCTATTTAAATTATTATCATTTATCAATATTTGTATAGTTGAAGTAACTGATATTCGTAAATTTGCTTAGTTACTAAATTATTTTATACACACAGAAAAAAAATGGCACAACACCATTTACCTCACGTTTTCACGTCAAGAAAATACAATAGCGTTAACTGTGTAATGCCTAGAAAAGTCATAGTTTTTTTAAACGAACTTTTCGTAATGATTGTTGTTTAGATAAGGACCAAGTATAAAAAAGTAAATCGAATATATCCAGTAGTTGATTCGTGATTTTTTTTCCAACTGACTACCCTATTGACCTTGCAAAGATTTAACATCTTCATCGGACTACTAAGGCGAGCGCTAAAGGCACCTAGTCGATTTTATTTGACAACTATAGTTGCTCCCTTGCGCTATAGCGCAAGGGAGCTAACGGAACGGAACTAGAGCAAAAGGAAATAGATCCCGATTTTGAAACATTCTTCATTGGTGCTCCGCTCGTATTGGCCTTAGCGTGATGATATATAGTCTATAAGGTTTTATTTTAGCAGTGCCGCATGTTCATACAAACTGACATTTCTAAAACTGATTGATATGTATTCTATTACTTATTACCTAGCCACCTGCAATAATTTTTTTCTCGAAAATCTAAAAAGTACTAACACTTTGCATTTACACTCTTATTATATGTATAGATATTTAATGAATGATTGAATAGTCGTTATATACTTATCGACTTTTTGAAGTATAAGTGTTGCAATACGGTATCTACAAAATTAACATTTTGTGACTGGATTTAAGTAGAAAGAGAAATTCGCTAAACAAGTTTTGAACTAGGTTAAATGCCTAAAAAGGTTAAAGGACCTTGGATTCCTTTTGGTTTAATAGAAACAGTTTAACCTAGGTGATATAAACGCCGATACATACGTAAATAGTGATCGAATTTTATGTATAGACAATACAAATGACTTATTGGAAATTATGTGGTAACAGAATATTAATTTAAAGTTTCGTAAGCTTATTTTGTATTTGGTAACCTTCCTTTAGTAGATTATTTCAGGTAATTATATTACAAGTTTCTTGAGATCATTCCAATGAACTAACAAGATGGTGGCCGTCTTGTTAGAAATTTCCAGGGAGTTTTTGTGGCAAATCAGAATCCATACTCCGTGATATTATTTCCGATCCATTTGTGTACAATAACCAAACTATATTACGTAAAACACCACCAACATTACATAATATAGAGCCAAGTAACACAAGATTGTGAATAAAATATAATGACCAAAATCACATTCCAAGATCCCGCCAAAAACTCCCTACGTAAGCTAATATGTATTTTAAATAATATTGTTTGTTGCAAATGCAATTTATTTTGAAACGATGGTGTACTTTTTTTCGAACTGACTACGCTATTGACCTAGCAAGGTCTTAACAGCTTCACCGGACTACTAAGGCGAGCGCTTAAGGCGCTCAGCCGATTTTATTTGACAACTAGCCTAAGGGTGCACGGCCCACCTCGGCTTGGGCTGTAGCCTGACTCATGCAATTCGCGACCTATCTGAGCTAAGCTAAGCTATATATCCATACTTATATGAATTATTGAAACATATATGTGTACCAAGCATACATACCTCAACAACTCTTATATGTATTCTGTGTCTGATAACTTTTTCTAAAATGTTTCAGTTTGATAAGGGTAAAAATAAACCTCTTCCACTTCCATGTGTAAGCATATTTGCGTGCACGTGTGTGGAGGTGATATGTGTAATGTTGTCGCAGTGATGTAAGATTTTGTGTCACTATATCGCGCGAACAATGATGTACTTAGTTGATAGCGTGTTCGGGTACCGCGTTAATGGACGTAAGTTTGCGGGGTGGTAGGGTTTTACAGCCTGACTGGGTCGCAACCACCATGTATATGGCGAAAAAGCCCGTCATAGTGATTCGCTTCTGCGGATCGCGTTTCGGGATCAGCCTGTGCATATCCAGCTTTTCACAGGCCGGCATGACAGTGGCGACCAGCGATGGATGTCACTCGGTGGTTTCCATTTTTTTTTTTTTTTTTCCTGGAACTGACTACGCTATTGACCAAGCAAGGTCTTAACAGCTTCACCGGACTACTAAGGCGAGCGCTTAAGGCACTCAGCTGATTTTATTTTGACAACTAGCTCAAGGGTGCGCGTCACACCTCGGCTTTGGCTGTTGCCTGAAGAAGTGGTCGCCATTGTTTTTGGATTGTACTATGCTTACCATCAGGCATAGTGGAGTCATTCTGCCGTGCTACACTAAAAAAAAAAAAAAAGATAGTTCGAATGAAGGAAATGATTCGGAGTGGGCGGTGAAGGAAAATAACGTGATAAAACAGGGTTTTGTCTAAGTCCGCCGCCCGCTAGCTACCACCCTCGGTTGAAAATTTGTCACCAAGCACCTGTTGGTGTATTCCGACACCTGTACTTGAAAGCCAGTATCCTCTAGATTTAGCATGCTTACCATCTTAGAACACATCGTCATTTAATATTAGATGAGGTTCTAGTCAAACACCAAAAATCCTGTAAAGTGTTAAAAATATATATATATGACTAGCGGGCAAGGCGGACATTGTGCTGCCTTGATAATAAAAAAAAATATCTAAAATTTAACCGCAGCGCCACCTACCGTGTCCGAATGTGAATCTAAACCATTCTTGGATCCACTGGAACACGCACACAAAATTTCATCAAAATCGATACAGCCGCTTAGGAGGAGTTCAGTGACATACACATGTACAGAAGAAATATATATATAAAATATTGTAACTAAGAATAATAATAATTTTATTACGTTTTATTTTAGCGGTAGCAATAAAAAAAAAGAACTGAGAATTTTATTCGATATTTGAATAGTAGACAGAGTAATGTAGAAATGGAACAAAATAACAAACATAACATGCACCGACTTACCATTGCGTTTAATAATGGAAAACACTTTATATTTTAAAAGCGAATGTTATAAATTAATTCTAGGATTAAAAGATCAATGTCCACTATTATACATCATAAATTATGAAAAAAAAAAACAAACAATATAGAATCTATAGAACGCGTTCGAAATATGAAATTTCAAACTTGGTAATTGACGCGACCGCTCTTTACCATCACGAATCTATACTGTGTTGGCGATGTAAAACTGTGATGGGGCAGAATGTACAAATACACATGACTGTTACATTATTTTATTATATTCAAAGCAATGTATGCTTTCCGTTGTTGGATTTAAAGACCAAATTAAAAGGTACGGTTAGGAGAGGTACTGGCAGCTTTTTCCGTTTACAAGCTGAAGAAAGTTCGGAACCGGACAGCGCAGTGCGGCAGTGTTTTATCGGCCAATGGGATTCGGTTTTTGTTATCGAATGAATTCTTAAGGATTATTTAAGTTTGTTTAGCTACCTGTATATACAAGACAATAGTATAGCATAGACAATATTGAAAGTTACAACATGGAGTTTTTAGCGGAATCTTAGTCTGTCATGTATAATGTCTTTTACATTATATTCGTAGTCTTGTGTTATTTGACCCTATACTTCATAATATTGGTGGCATTTCACGTAATATAGTTCGGTTATTATACACATCATGTTCGGTAATTATGCACAAGATGGGAAATAATAACACGGAGTGTAAATTCACTAGTTTCAGCATGAATGGGTCGGCTCACCCAAGTTAGTACCACCCTCTCACAGAAACACCGAAGTGAAGTAACAGTGCTTGCATTGTTGCGTTTCGTTCGGTCAGTGAGAGCGCCGGAGGCCCACTCCCTTCCCTTTTTCACTTCCCCTTCCCCCATACACAGGCTGGCAATGCATTTGCGACTCCCCTGGTGCTGCTAGTGTCTATGGACAGTGGTGATCAGTTAACATCAGGTGACCCACCAGTTCGTTTGCCTCCTCTTGATATAAAAACACCTATAGGTGTGTTCCGGCAATTGCGTTTAGAGCCAGTCCTTTTAGTTTCAGTGTGTTTTACCATCCTGACCTATAAAGATTTTTTATATATTTTTGAATATTAATCAAGTTCAGGTTTCCTCACGATGTTCTCATTCACCACCAATAGTGTTACCAATTTAAATCAGTATATATACACTAATTGAGAAATATAAGTAAAAAATATTCACTTTGAAACACTTTTGTACAGGAATTACATAAATTATGTTATGTAAAGAGCATCAGTTGAGTTCTAAGGAGGTACTTTTTAAATGAAATAAAGACTCTTTAATATTACTCGCGTACTCTTTTATATTTAAACTATAATAGTTGTGTCAATAGAAGAATTTTTTAGAGAATATACATTTTTTGAAGTGACAACTTGTTTAGGCGTGTTGAGCGGTATTTTTTTGGCAGGAGATAACTTATGGTTTTGCGTCAGCGACATGCTAGTAAGCGTGACCGACCGTGTTGCGCGGCTTGCGATCGACTTGCGACGCGTAGTATAGCGGCCTGTATACATTTAATATTGCAATTGTGCTTCCCATCATATTTTCGATTGATTAATAAAATGTATATCATTTTTTTTCGGAGTGCCAATGGATGTGAAATCAGTCTAATGATAATAATTTCAATTTACAAATTATGAAAGTCATATAATTCATAATATAATTGATTTAAAAATTCAAAAGAAAACACAGTTATTGCACTGTTTTGAGTTTTCACTTAGTTCTATCGGCAGTCTTTATGGCTCTCTCTCTTTTTTATCTATATCTATACAAGCGGGCCGGGCAGACGTTGTCCCGCTCTGATTATAAAAAAATACATGACAAATTATATACCAAAACCTTTCTTATGAGTCACTTTATCCGCTGGTGATAACCGCATGAAAATCCGTTCGTCCGAAGACTTTGGTCGACAATGACGAATTAAAGGCGATTGTGGAAGCTGATGATACACAATCTACATCTGAATTAGCAGCAGCTTTCGACGTTAGCGTTAAAACAATATTGGTCCATTTGCGTCAAATTAGCAAAGCTAAAAAAACTTTGACAAATGGGTGCCCCACGAACTCAATGATCGCCAGCGCGAAGTACGCTACGTACGTCGAAACGTGCCTTGCACTGTTCAACAGACATACAAATGAAGGAATTTTGAATTGAAAAAAGAAATTGTTACCTGCGATGAAAAATGGATTCTGTTTGATAACCGCAAGCGCTCAGCAAGTTGGTTGGATCCTGGTTCAGCACCTAAACAATGCCCTAAACGAAAACTTACCCCTAGAAAAGTGGTGGTCACGGTTTGGTGGTCTAGCGCCGGTGTGATTCATCACAGCTTCTTACCAAACGGGGTGAGCATTACTGCAGATGTGTACTGTGAAGAACTGAACACAATGATGGAGAAGCTGGCACATCTCCAACCAGCATTGGTCAATCGCTCGTCTCCGCTGCTCCTGCACGACAGAAGTTCTCCGTCATCCGCCCTACTCACTAGACCTTGCGCCTACAGACCACACCTTTTTCCAGAATTTGGATAACTCCTTGGCGGGAAAAAAATTCAATACCCGAGAGGCAGTACAAAATGCCTTTGAAGAATTTGTTGCCTCCCGTCCAGCTGATTTCTTTAAGAAGGGCATCAATAAACTGTCACTGCGTTGATAAAGATGCATTGATTGCATGGGTGATTACTTCGATTAATACAAATAAAAAATACATGAAAAAAAATCGTTTAAATGTTTTCATACGAAACGGCAATTTCATAGGTAAAGACCTAATATTAAGTTAAGTTTAGTTAGTTTAGTTTTGCGGTAAAAGTTTTTTTTCATTCGTACTACCAGCAACTCGAAACCGGGATTGTCTACTGTTATTGATAGCATAACAATTCGTGAGCCGCGACCCTCATTTGTCACCAACATCTTATATGCCTCCGCTCCGGAGCCTTTGAGTGCAAAGGGTTAAAGTTTTAAGAACAAAGATTTTTTTAATTACCCGTTCAATTATGTGTCTTTTTGGCCGAGAAGTGGGGTAAGCGGTGTTCTTATGTTTTCTGTACATAAAATATATTATTGAGATAAAAACCAACGTCGACAAATATAAGGTATGAGCTAGTTTACACATATTTCTGTCATTTTACTCGTCATTCATTACGCGCAGTTTCAAAATAAAGCAAACGGATGTACATTTTAAACTACATATTATTAGTTTTAATTGGCCGTGCCTTTAGAGATAGCCGAAAGCTTACATCCGCCTGACTTAATTATGTTTTACTAGTGGCCCAGAGGTCGACATTCGACCATAGTTCATTGATTCTTTAAAGTTTGAATTTTATTAGGGTTCTTTTGTCAAAGGGTATTATGTTATTATATGATTGTAGAATGTAGAATGAAAAATGGTAATTGGAACGTAAGAGTAAAATAATACATACAATCGAGCATAGCAACCTCCTTCGCAACCTTTTTTGAGGTCCTTTATTGACAGATGTCAAAATGTCTTTTTTATTTACATTTGTGTATATGTTGTGTAAAATTGAAGCAGTAGTGTGAGTAATGCATATTTTAATTAATTTAATGTACTTCTAATGCATTTTATATAAAATAAATAGCTTTCTGCACTTCTCCTCCATACAAACTTTAACTATGCCAAGTTTCACGTTCATCTGTTCGCCCAATTTCGTTAAAAAGGGATACAAAGATTAGGCTTCACGTATTAATATATAGATATACCTATTTGTAGCACAACCTATAGTATAGACGTATAGTATAGTATTAGTGTAGACGTAATATTATAAAGCTAATGTGTTTGTTCGCTTGAACGCGATAATCTCAGGGACTACTAGTCCGATTTGAAAAATTATTTCATTGTTACATAGCTCATTTATCGAGGAAGGCTATATCATCACGCTAAGACCAATAGGAGCGGAGCGGCAACGAAGCATGTTAAAATCGAGATTAACGTACGTATTATTTAAAAATAATTTTAATCTTCTACGTAAGCGAAGCCGCGAGCTAAAGTTAGCGTTAGCCCAAAATAACTACTCCACGCGGACAAAGTCCCTGGCAGAAGCTAGTATAATAATATAGCTATAATAAATCACAGTTTATTTATGTATTATTTTCAATTTGTCATTTCGCTTTGAGATATTTATATTCATTTATTTTTATCCCGCCCTGATTATAAAAAAATCCTAGACAAATTTTATACTAAAACCTTTCTCAAGAATCACTTTATAATAAACTCTTGTTTGTTTGTTTCACTTTTTATTTACTTTTTGTAATACAAGTATTTGCAACACCATTTTTTTAATAACTATGTCGGCCTTGTACTTGCTGTAATAAAGATATTTCCTTTCTCTGAAATACTTTATAATCTTTATAACCAATTATTATTGTGTATGTATTATTTATTTCGTTTGTACAATGTATGACTACGTTGTAATAAAATATCGCAATGCTTAACACGTTGGCAGCGGCACTATTTTTTTAGTTTTTTTTTATTCCTGCGGTACAGGACATTTAAGACCGCGTATGAAAACTATTATAATGGCGGTACGTGGCTTATTAGACCGCGCAACGTTTACGAAACTAAAACTTTGATTGAAGAAGGCGTTAATTTTCGGAAAACCATAATTAAATATTATAGTGGACGCTACTTTGCACTTCCGCTTGGAATTGATTGGACACTACTACGGCTAAACGTGTTTCGCTCCTTCACGGAGCATCTTCAGATCGACGTTGACCTTCCGATGCCGAAGCCGAACTCTTGAAGAAACGAGAATCTGGAGAAAGTATTTTATGTAAGAGACGAAAAATTGCTAAATTCTCTATTTTGGAACAATATTTATTTATGTGGTTCAAACAGTGTCTAAACCTTTTGTTTTATCAGTGTCACAGACCCATAGTACAAGAAAAAGCTGAAGAGTTCCCCAATTCGCTGATAATCTATAATTTTAAAGCTAGCAATGGATGATTAGAAAACTTCGAGAAACAGCGTGATTTGGCCTTCAAGAAAGTGTGCGGTGAAAGTGCGAATGTAACATAAACACTTGATAAGTTAAAAACTCTGTAACTTAAAATATTTTGTGTTTTCCTTGAATTTTAACTTATCGAGGTTCTACTATACATGTTTACCCTTAAATAACAAAACCCGGAGACGATCAAGTGAATAATCCCATAATTTTCCGTCTCACAATATCGTAAGCCTGAAATAAGAACCACAGAATAAAGAAAAATATTGAAGGAGGAAAAACTACAACTCATAAAGGCTAATAAAATGTATGTTATCGCTGTATTTAAAATTGTAATGTTTATTGTCGATAACGTGGATTTTTTTACATAATCTGTATCTACTTAATGCTTATGTACATAAGCAATTCTCATTAACCATAAAGGTTTAAAAAATGCGTATAAGGATTCATCCATACGTTAAGTTACGCAAGTTGACGCGATCCTTCAAGCGAGAAAACGGCAGTGGCGGATTTAGTATTTTTTATAAAGAATATCGCCTAGCTGAAATAAAAATTGCCAATACCGATTTTTGACAGTTATAATTAAAGAACATACACTGTAGAATTAAGAAAAACCATCTGCGTATGAAAAAGTATCCGTCAAAATGCAATAAATTAGGGTGAGCACTAGTGTGGGCTGATGCCTTCAGTGCCGACAACGTGCGCGCGCTGCGTAAGGCGCAGCGCACGGTGGCACTGAGGGCGGTCCGGGCATACCGCATGGTGTCCTCGGCGGCGGCTTTCACGCTCGCCGGTTCCCTACCCTGGGAGCTGGAGGCGGGTGTCCTCGCCGCTGTGTATCAGTACACAACCCAACTCCTCCCGCCACCGTAGCCGGACCTGAGGGGATGGGAAAAAAAAAGGGTGACGCTACAGTAGCAACAGGGTTCGTTATTGTTCAATTATTTCAACAAATTTTATAAAAATAAACACTCCATAATCACTAAACATATTATTTAAAGTTCACAAAAATTATATCATACTCCACGTTGTCTTACGTCAATTATTTTATGTTATATTTACAAGATTTTTTCGGAATATCCATAATCTTTGTCTATGGTAGCACCATTTTGAAGGGTCTTGGAACTATTATTTAATGCTTAGAGCTCGACACTTTTTCAACATGTGAGATAGTTCCCCTTGCCTCTAATGTCTATTCAAGAGTGTTTTGATTTTCAACACAGAAGAACTTGCCAGATCGGTTTTCTCTGGTGAACATAGTTTTAAACTGATTTATTATACAATGCAATATTTCCAAATAGTCAATATTTTAATGTTTAGTATTTCTTTATGATGAACTCACATCAAATGATGATTCAATAAAAAATGATCAATCAAAATAAGAAAATTTGTTTGGTCATGAAAGTAATTCATGACTTAAATCATCTTTGTTTTGGATTCATCGTTTGATTCTAATGTGTATCCATTACTTTTCCAAGCAATGAGACTACATTTAATTCAATATCAACCAGAAATACCACGCATGGTGTCGTGTAAAATTAATTGAAAGTTGAGTCATAAGTTGCGATAAATTTCTTTATTTTCGTATAGTTATGTTTACTTACAATTTGAGAGCATTACCACCTTATGTAACCTCTTGTTTTTGTTTCAAATTTATAATTAATTTCAATTTTCATGTAGACATAGATTTTTTGTGTTTATATAATTATATTTAAAAAAATGAAAAATAACTGAGTAGCCATGTTGAAAACCTTTGATTATAGAATTCCTTTGACACAGGAACCCTAATAAAGTTCAAACTTTAAAAATCAATGCACTGTGGTCGAATTTCGACCACTGGGCGCCATTAGTACAAGTAAATACGATTCGTAAACGCCTTCACCGCCGAGTACGGTACCGTTTTCTTTTAGTCAAAGTTTAAACAAGATAAAACAGTAATGTTTGATTACAACATTAAATTATTATCTTCAAATGTGTGTACCGACTGCTCAAATATTTAGATGTCATTCAACGTCTCTGATAAAGTTTTCTTAATGTACTAATGATCTTTATGTACTAATGTAATGCAAATTGTTTTACTTTTCCTTATACGTTTACGTACACATCTTTACGAATATTAGACAAGTGAAAGTAAGTTTGTTGGTTTGTTACTCTTTCATATGATAATAACGATAATGATTAAGAAATTCTATTTACACCTTGCGAGTACTACGGAAAAGGGTATAGGGAACTAATCCAGAAAATAAAGTAAATTTTCAAAAAAAAGTATTAACCGACTTCAATGTCAATCAAAAACCCATAAGGCACTAAAAAGCGGAAAATAAATAGTTTATCAAAAATAAAACATATGAATATGTGTGCTACCTAGAGATGTACTGGAAGTCGGTACCAACCAAAATTTTTGTATTACAGAGACGCGAGAGTGGACTTAAACTTTGTACCTGTAGATGATATGATTTTCGGTTTGGTTGGCACCGACTTCCAATACATCTCTAGGTAGCACACATATTCATATGTTTTATTTTTGATAAACTATTTATTTTCCGCTTTTTAGTGCCTTATGGGTTTTTGATTGACATTGAAGTCGGTTAATACTTTTTTTTGAAAATTTACTTTATTTTTCCATTTTTAGTGTACATAAATATATTTTACTAGCAGTGCCCGCGAACTCCGTTCCGCCTTAAGTATATTAAAATATGCGCATTTTTGCGGTATGGTATCTATCGGTATGGTATGCGATATGGTTTCAATTGGTTGTACAATAAGTAACGTTTGGTACGAACGCAACCTTTTCAGTAATCCGCGATAGTTTCTACCACCAACTCGGCTACCATCGCTTCACACATTATACACCTTAAGTAATGTAATTACAATGCTTGCACCATGTTGCAACACAGCAACGAACATAAGCACAATAGGCTCCTAAGAATTGAAGAGTTTTTTTTATAATATTGGTGGCAAACGAACATACGGGTCACCTGATGGTAAGTGATCACGGCCGCCCATGGACAATTGCGACACGAGAGGAAACACAGATGCGTTGCCGGCCCTTAAGAAAGGAGTAGGCTCGTTTCTTGAAAGTTTACTTACTTTGTCACGGATCCCATAATCAGAACCTAACCAAACTCTCATCAAACTACCCTTAAAGTACATCCTTTTCAATAAAAAATGAATCATCGAAACCGGTTAGCGTAATATTGAGTTATTCGTCTATTTGTCGTGTACATACTTAATGCAAATTTGAAACTTATACGGTTTTGCACTGGATGCCGTTATCGGAACTGTACCAAATTAAAATGGGACCACACTGGAAGTACCAGCTTTCAAATAAAAAAAGAATAATCAAAATCGGTTCACCCAGTCCAAAGTTATGAGGTAACAAACATAAAAAAAAAAAAAAATACAGACGAATTGATAACCTCCTCCTTTTTTTGAAGTCGGTTAAAAAACCGTATGTAGTTCACATATGGTAGAAGTGAAACCTTAAAAGGAAAGCGAGAAGATATCATATCTCTTTTTCTCCGATATCCCAAGACAAACTAGACACTTCTTTTGTTTTTTCCCATCCACCACATTACAGGGTCGATCTTGCAAACACGATGCCGCCGGACGGACCCCGGTCTAATAAAGAAACCCGTCTGCCGAACCTATACAATGGGGTATAGGTCGGGAAACCACTCCTCTCTCTCTCTCTTATATTGCTAATACCGTGTATATTTATACGAAAACAACAGAAGTGAAAAAAAATCCTTTTCAATTTAAAGTGTAAAAATTATTTCTTTTACCAAAATTGAGCAGAGTTTAGTCGATTCAAAACGAGATTCGATAAAGTGGTGAGCTTATTTCGTCTTGAATATGATGTAAAAATAAGAATTCTCGCCGTTTTGTAAACATTGCCCCGACAAAAGTTGCGCGTCCGAGTTAATTTACCTATAACAACAGTTTCTACATCACATTTGCACGATACTCATAGAATTATAATTCAACTAATTGTGTCTGCGGTTATTCTCATGTGAACCACTAGCTGGTACCCGCGACTTCGTCTGCGTCGTTTATTATCTTAATTGTTTTGTTTTATCTATTTGTTTTCGATAAAAGGTCCCATTTGCATGTTATAAACCTAAATCTTCCTCGTGAATCACTCTATCTATTAATGAAAACTGCATGAACATTTGTTCGTTAGTTTTTGAGTTTATTGCGGACAGAAAGACGCGGCAGAGGATTTTGTTTTATAATATGTGATTAAATTATTATTATGATATTTTTTAAATATATTTAAGAAAATCAAGGAAACTAATTTACTATATACAATTTACTATATAGCAAGCGTTTTTTTTTGTTTAATAATTATTTACAACTCGTTACCTTCACACCTATATTTTAAGGTCTCTGAAAGTATTAATGATAATATTTATAGGTTATCTCATAAAAAACACTCCGCTGCACAAAATGTAACAAAAATCGATTGTTATACGATTGTCTTATTTGTTGCTTTACTTCAAAATTCATTTGATATTTATTGACAAATCTTATTCCCCATGAACAAAATAGCGATATATTATATACTAGCTGTTACCCGCGGCTCAGCACGCGCTTTTTAAAAAATGTATTAAAGAAATGGAAAATTGTGAGTGGGTGTGTACATTACAGAAAAGTTTTTTCAAAAACATTTGTAACTACGACACTCACGCCAACTGTAACATGTAACGTGTACATTAGATATATGAATACAAATAGTATATCGAGTGGGATGGGATTTATCATCAGCAACATAACTGGAACTTCAACCTACTATATACCAAACTCAGTACTCACTAACACTATATAAGAAAGTAATGAAAATTATAAGCTATACATTATCGAACAATATATCTTAAATCTTTTATTTTATAGATAGATATAATATGCCCGTATTGTCGATATACTTAAGTTATTCTTATACGTTGCTATAATAACTGAGTTATGTAGAAGCAAACGTGGTAAATAAGACAATATGGCCATCAAATTGACTAAAAAGATGATATAATTCATATTACATACAAATATATGACTTTCATTTATGTATATTTATTCTTGGAGTCAGTAAGGCACACGTCTCACGTCATCAATTTCACATGGACTAATACATACGTAGCAGTCAATCACTACATAGTGTACCAATTCAAATAAAAAGAGAATCATTAAAATCGGTTCATAATTAACTAAAATATCGATTAACATGCATGAAAAAAATATATACAACCGAACATAGTAACCTCCTCCTTTTTCGAAGTCGGTTAAAAAAGTCCTCTGTCAGCTTATCTGTTCGCGATAAAGTCAAAAACTACCATTTTCATGCTGTTTTCACCAGTAGATAGAATGATAATTCATGGGGAAGGTTTAGGTATAATTTGTCAAAGTTTTCATTTTATTATCCGGGCGCGACAACGTCTTCCGAGCCCGCTAGTTATCTGCCCGTAAAAGCCCCGTGAAAGTCGGTCCAATCAATTAGGAGATAGTAGGATATTGCGGACAAAGTCTTGAGAAACAAAATAAAATAGTTACTTCTTATAAGGTGAGTTATCTTCCAGTGAAAGTCCCGTGAAAATCAGTTCAAGCATTACGGATATTCCACTGCGGCCGAAGGCGAATAAAAAACCTAAATTACTTTTTATAAGGTCTGCTATCTACCAGTAAATACCCCGTGAAAATCGGTCCAACCATTTTGGAAATAGCCATGCGGACGAAACCGCGGAAAAATAAAATAGAACATGTCAACCGCTATAATTTCGACTATCTGGCAGTAAAAAGTAAAATTCCCGTAAATATAGGTCCAGCCGTTTTGGAGATTACCCGCAACAAACAAACAAACAGAGAAATATACTAATATAAAAATATAGACAAAGTATAAAGAAATTTTTTTTTGTTCATTTGTAGCCTTAGCCATTCATCAAAAAGTTGTTATTTTAATTGTACATACATAAACTTTATTTTTATAATACGTAATAGAGAACAAATAAAAAATTAGAAATAAAAGTAGTATAAACTTTTTCCATAGGAAAACAAAATAAACTTCGAAAATGTTTGCGATAGAAACTTACCACGTTACCATGGCAACGTATATAATACTAACGCTAACGAAATCTTTATTTGAACAATTTTGTTTTATGATTATGAAGACTAAGAAAATAATAATGATGGATAAAATAATGTACGACATATTATATAGAAGATTTGGCGCTTATGCCTTTATTGTAACTTAGACATGGAATAAAATTGATTAAAGGATATATAAGAAATACCTATATTGACAACTTCAGAATTGGCAGTATGGATTAATTCCTTCGCCTGTCCTATTGAACGAATATTATTACTACTACTAACGAAATCTCTCAAAAGGAAAAAAGTGCCCGATTTTGAAACGTTCTTCATTGGTGCTCTGCTTCTATTGGTCTTAGCGTGATGATATATAGCCTGTAGCCTTCCTCGATAAATGAGTTATTTAAAACCGAAGGATTTTCTCAAATCGGACTGGTAGTTCCTGAGATTATTAATTACTTTTTTAAGGTCTGTTATCTACCAGTAAATACCCCGTGAAAATCGGCCCAAAGTAATGCGGACGAAGCCGCGGACAAATAAAGTAGAATATGTCAACCGCTATAATTTCGGTTATCTGGCAGTAAAAAGTAAAATTCCCGTTAAAATAGGTCCAGTCGTTTTGGAAATTACCCAGGACAAACAAACAAACAGACAAAATATAATAATATAAAAATATAGACAAAGTATAAAAAAAGTTTTTTTTGGTCATTTGTAGCCATATCCATTCATCAAAAAGTTGTTATTTTAATTGTACATACACAAACTTTATTTTTATAATACGTAATATAGAACAAATAAAAAATTGGAAATAAAAGTAGTATAAAATTTTGAATACGAAAACAAAATAAACTTTGAAAATGTTAGCGTTGATACTTACCACATAACTTCAGAATTGGCAGTATGGATTAATTCCTTCGCCTATGAACTATTTGAATAGGAAAAAAAAACTTTGAAAATGTTAGCTTTGATACTTACTACATAACTTCAGAATTGGCAGTATGGATTAATTCCTTCGCCTGTCCTATTGGACGAATATTATTACTACTACTTACTACGTTACCATGGCAACGTATATAATAATAACGTAATCGCTCAAAAGCAAAAAAAGTGCCCGATTTTGAAACATTCTTCATTGGTGCTCTGCTTCTATTGATCTTAGCGTGATGATATATAGCCTATAGCCTTCCTCGATAAATGAACTATCTAAAACCGAAAGACTTTCTCAAATCAGACTGGTAGTTCCTGAGATCATAGCGTTCAACCAAACAAACAAACAAACAAACAAACAAACAAACTCTTCAGCTTTATATATTAGTATAGATATACAGATAAAGAAACCTTCAACGTAATATTCGTGATTACACAAACAAACAAACAAACAAACAAACAAACAAACAAACTCTTCAGCTTTATATATTAGTATAGATATACAGATAAAGAAACCTTCAACGTAATATTCGTGATTACTTATTATACTCTTTGATTCGTGATTCGACTTTACTATAATAACCGCTATGTACTATAAAAAGAATAGACAAAAAAAGTACAGATTTATTATATACTAGCTGTGCCCGAGACTCTGTCCGCGTGGAATCTAATGTAATAAAACAGTGACTAATTCATCTGAATGTAATAAATCCATTTACTTATGTACTTTTCTCTCGTACTTAAGTCGCGTCGTCATTAAAATTACAATAACTTTGATATGAAATGTCTACAATGTTGGCAACCCTATATCCATACGTCATTATTGTTTGTCAACAACAAAACAGATGGTGTTGTTGACGATATGAGTTCAACGATTCATTGAAACAATTGACATTCTACCAGAGTATTGATTACAAACGTGGCGCATCACGTCAGTGTCAATACTTATCGGAGAGATAACGTATTCTTTGTTATCTCTTTCCTATATTTCTTCCTTCACGAATTTGACTATTGATCAGATTAAGTTTACTATTTAATATTCTTAATTTTTTTTGTTAGAAGTTACTTGACTGGACTTGTGATAGAAGTTAAATGTTAGAAATCGTCACGTAAGGAAAACACGTTATGTTCTTCTGTCTCTCTCCTCCATACGACTTGCGTCTAGTTTGACAAAATTTGTTAACACGTAAATAATATAGTCATAAATTGAACCACGCCTCCTCTTGCGGCCTGTGAAAACAGTGAAATAAATCAATATACTTACTAAAACTCATAGAGTAACAAACTCGCGCGTAGTTGTAAGTATAAGCGGTTTCATAATTCTATGCTAAAACTAATAAAATAAAAGACAGTGCCATCTATCTGGCTCTGGTGTAAATAGTAATATAACCACAATAATGGACACGTGGAAATGTACATAATTAAAACCCATTTATTATTAGGTTTTTTTTGTGTAGTAGTTTTATAAACAAATTTATAATTTACTATGCTATATCCATTTTTAATAAATGAGTATTTAACTTAAAATATTTAATTATCCTTTTGGATTTGATTCCTTGCTTTACGTTATTTGTATTGAAAAAGCGATAGAACATGGAAATACGCAGATTATACAGAAAATGAAAGTCGTATGCAGGAGGTATAACGCTTTTTTCTTAGATGATGAATATATATAAAAATAAAATATCGTAATCTCCATTTACAATTATATTCGGAATTAAAGAAAAAGGGAAAGAAACTTTATTACTTACGTTATGCCTGACGTTTTTTTAAAGTAATATTGAATTGTATGTATGACAATTTAGTATTTGTGTACACGAACACCTCGTCTATCGAAGTACACATTCTCACTCTCATTCTCGACTGCTTTATACACCGACGACTCCTTAAACAGATCGTACTCACGCATATACCTACGAAACCACCGATCACGCCACCGTGGTCGGACAGTCAAATTCGCTCCTGACACCCGCTCGAATTTTCATGGCAGCATCTCAAACCTAAGTTCGATCCTCCAGAAGGAAGCTCTTAAGTCTGTTGGTAGCACGATAAAGTGCAATACCGCATTTACTAGTTCCTGCACATACTACACTGCACTCCACACACGTGCACACTCACACGTTACGTACATAGGTACTATGAAGGACCCTTTTCCCTTTTTTGGTTAGTTAGCCTTAGCTAAAATTGTCAGACTCGGATTACATGTACGCCTTCGTGCGACACATATTTAGTTCGATTCGCGTCGAACAGCCCAATCCGAGGTGCCTTGAGCTTGATACCATTCAGCTAAGAGCCCTAAGCGCGTACCCTAAAAGCCGATGAAGCTGTGAAGGCCCGTCAGGCAAACATCAACATCATTGACATGGTGGTAGAGCCACGCTGAAACTATTACTGGTGTCAGCATGAATGGGTCGGCTCGCCCGGGGTAGTACCACCCTCTCACAGAAAACCGACGTGAAGTAACAGTGCTTGCATTGTTGCGTTTCGTTCGGTCAGTGAGAGCGCCGGAGGCCCACCTCCCTTCCCCTCACCTCTCCCTCTCCCTCCCCTAACCCTTCTCCCTAAAGGGTGGCAACACACTTGCGATTCTTCTGGTGTTGTTATTGTCCATAGACGGTGGTGATCACTTAACATCAGATGTTAACATGTTCGTTTGCCAACTATGACATTAAAAAAAAACAACAATTAGTCGGTTCGAAAAAAAAGCTGCCAAAGCGTTTATAAGCTTAAACAAACGGAGTCAGTTCTTTTATATATCCCCAACCTTCGTATGAACTTGGTAGTCACTGCCCCATTCCACTAAAAATACTTTATTGGACTTTTTACCTTATGGCAAAAAATTACATTATTCTAGAATGTAGCGCGAATATAAAAAAATAACACTACAAATATATCAATAGAGTACTAAATAAATACATACAATAATATAAACATACATGATATATACATACCTACATATGAACAAATAATAACAACAATAAATATAAGAAGTCAATGAAAATTGTAAAATCATGATTACTTTGTCTCCCACTTGTATCGTGCAATGTTTTAAAAAATTAAATTATTTAAGGTTTAAAGACTCGTACCTAACAAACCAGCAGCTACTTACCGATCTGTTTGCATTTTTCTTCCTTTCCTTTCTTTTTCAATCCAAACATGCAAAACATGCCTTAATTATTTTCAACCCGTTATTTTTTTATTATGATACGAGTGAATTTTATGATTTCAGTTATTTAATAATTACTGATAATTGAAATAAATTATCAATTTTAAATTATAAACTTCCCGTGTACGTTATTGTATCAAATACTGTTTAGAGTGAATATAATTTTAATTTAGTTTAATTACTTTTATACAGTTTCTAAAATGATTATTTACAGTTCTCATACTGTATAAATTTCGGAATCACATATACTCTGTGTACAAAATTTCATCAAAACAAATTATGAAAAAAAAATATGATTTTTAAAAGTATTTTAGATAATTATTGTTGATGTTATTACAAGGTAATAACAAAAAATTAAACATCATATTGTATATCGTGATCAAATGTGATCATGGATGTTTAGCCTTTTTTTTTTTTTTTTTTAAGGGGGGGAAATCCCTTATGGATACGCCACCCTCCCGGGGGAGAGGGTGGGTTATGTCCGAGTCGCACGGACTAAAACCCCACGGTGTACGTCTGCCGCTATAGTTGGGGCGGCACGAGATCTCTATAGACTTCATCGTGCCGCCCCAGCGGTTGGCTCAGTAGCGAACGCGCCGCCGCCGGGCCCCATCTTGTTAGGAGTCAGCCGGGTACACACCGGCCGTCTCCTCCTTCCGCCGGACCTGTGCAATGGGAAGATGGGTCCCCCGACCCATCCTCCCCGGTCCAGCTACGGTGGGAGGAGGCGATCAAACTGCCGCCTCCTCCTGCCTGTCCTCCGTTGGCGGAGAGGGTCACTTTGAGGATCTTGCTCACGAACCCTCTCCGCCGCCTCCTTCTGCGAGACGACTTCCTCGCAGAAGGCGGCCATTGCGTTCCACACTTCCTCACTGCCGAGCATGGCCGCAACCACGCTCGGCAGTGACAGATCTTGCCCTACCGCCGCAGCCAGAGTGCGACGTTGCTCCTCCCACGCAGCACACTCAGACAGAGTGTGCTGCGCGGTGTCCGGGTCAACGCCGCACTGATGACATACGGCAGTCGGCTCCCTGCGTGCTATCCGGTACAGGTACCAACCGAAGCAACCATGTCCAGTCAGGACCTGCACCAGTCGGAACGTCAGGGAGCCCCATCCTCTATTAAGCCAATCCGACAGGACCGGGCGGACGGCGTCGATCGTGTATCGACCGTACCGCGCGTCCGCCAGGTCCCGCCTCCACCTTTCCACCACTTCATCCCTCTTCTCTCTTCTCCTTTCCTCTATTTCTCTGGGAGCTAGAGGCTCCCCCATCCGTTTCTTAACCGCCGTATATTGATATACGGCGGCAAGAACCTCCGCCTCTAGCTCCCAGGGAAGGGAGCCGGCCAGCACCATGGCCGCCCCCGAGGACACCGTACGGTATCCCCGTATCACCCTCAACGCCACGGTACGCTGCGCAGCTCTCAGAGCACGGATATTTGTGGCGTTGAGGGCGTCGACCCACAACGGTGCCCCGTAGGCGGCCATGGACCTGACGACCCCCATATAGAGGCGACGGCAGACGGCGCCCGGCCCCCCCGTGTTGGGGAGGAGTCGTCCGAGCGCCGCTGCCGCCTTGACTATGCGCGGTCCGAGCCCCTTGAAGTGGGGCTCGAACCGCCAGCGTCCGTCCAGGATGAGGCCCAGATACTTCATCTTGGTCCCTACCCTGACACGGACGCCCTCCACATAGATGTGGGCCCCTGATGGATGTTTAGCCTAATATTTGAAAAAAGTAACAAGCACAAGGTCAACTATGTGGTTCATAAGGTTCATAGGGTAAAAGATTGTGCAGTAAAAATGTGTACAGGTAAAAAGTAAGAAGATAATTAAAACTATCGTATTGAGTTTTTTTCTAGCAACACTATAATAATATTTAAAAATAAACATTTATTCATTTATATATTGTTAAAAACATACATAAATTACGTGCACGGAACAAAGAATTAGCTGTTTTCTTTCTTTCGTGCATTACATACATATAGTTCTTATAATTTGTAGGTACACTACAATAGATGATGCTAATTTTACTTGTCTCTGAAACTTGTCATATAGTCTGTGATATTATATAAAAAACATAACAATACGTTCAAAAACATGAAAATGCTTTATTTTTATAAATATATAAACTTTCCAACTATATGTAAATATTATATTGATTATCTATTTAACATTAATTATATTAAATTGAAATTATTAATTTAAAACCAATTGTAAAACATTTGTAATATTGTAAAAAGTTTCATTTCTGTAATCAAAACCGAACGCAGCAAGTTTGACATTTCCTTAATTTTTATGCAGCAAAAGTGGAGTGAATCAGTCGTAATTTAATTGTATAAAATTGTTTAGCTCAAATTACCTATGACACAGTGCTTCTTATTTGTGAAACTTTTGTTTTTCTCAACTATAAAGTGACCGCTTTCATACTGACCGACGTAAGTAAATTTTCTTATTCTAATATAGCTTGTAATTAGTCGTTTTTATGAACTTCTAAATGTATGTTTATGAACTGGCTTTTGGCTTTCTAGGATGTTATTGTCGTCGGTAAACACGTGATTCAAGGCTGACACTTGTATATACAAATTATATTAAAACTATTAGTATTGAAATTCGTTATATACACTTGAATGAGGGTTTGCATTCAGTGCATAATTATGATTATGAAATAGAGTTATCAGTCGCTAAACTTACTTCCTTTGTCTATAAATACATATGTATTTATCTGATTAGTTGTATACATCAAGAGAAATAATTCAAGGTATTTAGTATATTTTCATATATATTATTTATTTATAATGGCTTGGAAAATGTTGTGTATATGTTAAATACCTTCCATAATATATAATTGAAATAAATATATATTCTTAAATGATAACCACCAGAGACTAGCCGTATAAATGCAGTTTGGTTTTAAGCAAAATAAGTATCATAGTCATTTGCCATAATGGATAAGATTAATTAAATCTTATATACATATAATATGAATGTGAATCTGTACTTTTTAGATTATTGTGATAAAAATTTTCAGGTGTCTAGAAGTAATAGAATATATTTCAGTCATTTTTAGAAATGCCAGTCTGTCTGTTTGTTTCAACACAATCACTACTAAAGTATGGTATATGCGATAAAACCTCACGAAGAAAATCATAATGCACATCCTTGAGTAACATTTACTATTTGTTACATTAAAATTGGTCCACTCTAGCAAAAGTTAGGGTTCAGTTTTCCATTGACGTCCGTCAAGTAGTTGGTTGATAATTTTTTTACATAAAGTTTATATTATTATAGCACACATTCGAAGTTTTAACATGCAGAGATGCATAGTTTTTGAGAAAAAAGTAATCGAAAATCAATTATTACAGATTGTATATAATTCTCATCATTGAACATTTCGTTTCACCTAAGGCTAAGTTGCCGTATGTTCGGTAACATGTTATTTTATATACATTTACAAAATAATTATATTTTGTACTCATTGCAATAGGTTTTAATACTATGTTTTAATGCAATGTCGCTGTCGAATGCACTGGTGTTGTTTATTATTACTGAGCCATAACAGCTAGCTATCACCGTCAAGTCGAAAATCTATCGCTAAATACTTGTAGGTGTGTTCTGACAGCAGGGCTTGAAAGCGAGTTTTCTCTAATAAGCTTATCATATCATCATCATATATCATCTTATTATGAGTCAATGTCATTATCATTTAATATTACTCAAAGGCAAAAACTTAAATAATAATAAAAGAAAGTAAAATTGATTTCACAAGGGAGAAGATAAATTTATCTATATAATGAAATTACAGTTCCTTTCATGTTCAATTATGACATAAAGATCTTATGGGATTCAATTACTCCATAAGTACTGAATATATTGACATAGGACTATGATCATTTGATGTGATTTTTTTTGTAGATATTCTACACTGCTTATTTTGTGGATGCAATTTACCCTATGCCATATTTTTTAATTACCAAAGGAGCAATCAGGCATTATTTAGTATTCCTGAAACAATTAAATAAAACATACAGTGTTTCATCATTTTAAAGTATAAAAATGTTGAACTTTCCTAACTATAGTATAAACATATTTCTGCTGAATAAATTTAATCAGGGAATGATAAGCAAACAGTATGTTATCAGTTGAATTTCAACACCACATATAAACATATAGACCTCTTTTATAATTAAAAATAACATTCAAATTTATCTTGCACTTTAGTTGCAATTAATAAATAACTTTGAATTAAATTTTTGGTTCCTATATGAAAGATATGACAGACAACAATATAAAAGGATAAAATATAAGGACAATGAAATTGTGAACTAGATGATGAATAAAAGACATTTAAACTGATCCAATGATCAGTACTATGAAGTCACTGAGAAAAATATCTTAAATAAATATAAATATAATGATAGGTGTTTGCCTTGTAGGAGCATGTCTCAAAAAGTATTGGATAGATTTTTTTGTTATTTTTTCCAATTATTAGTACTATACAGAAACTATGCAATCTCGGATAAAAATATCTTTGTTAATGTACACTCATCGAAAAAGTCTAAGCAACATGTACTAATTTAAATTTTAGGATGGTTCTTCAAATTATAATGTTGTATTTTATTTTTAAAATAATATCTTTAGGGTTCTATGATGTAAAAATAAGAGCTGTTGTCTTTATAAGTTCTTTTAATAACAGAAATGAACAATATTAGAAACAATACTGTAGAAACTAAGATACATAAGAAACTAAACTTTTTTCTTACAAAATGAAATTTCTAAAGAAAATGTATTTATTGTGAAAGAATAGAACAATTTAATACAAAGTATGGTCACCTCTGCTATTCAGAACTTGTCGGCAACAATTAATCATTGAATTAATGAGACTGTTGAAGTAATGAGAATGTTATCTTGCGGTATTCGCTCCCAATGCAATTGTAGTAAAACCTTCAAACACGTCTCTGGAGCATGTCCCATGCGTGCTCGATGGGGTTGAGATCTGGCGATTGTGCAGGCAAGGGCATTACCCGGATGTTCTCCGTTGCAAAGTATTCACTGGTTCGCCGAGCTGTATGTGAACGCGCATTGTCATGCATTAACCTAAAATCGGAGCCAAAGGTTTGTGCAAATGGGTAGACATAAGGTCTGAGAATATCCTCAATGTAATTTTCAGCATTCATGTTTCCATTTACAAAAACTAGCTCAGTTCGCCTGTTCTTCATAATACCCGCCCATAACATAACTGTTGAGCCGCTGTATGGATGAACTTCCTGAACGCACCTGAGCCTTTCAGTATTTCCGGGCCGACGATACACTCGCACCCTTCTTGTATCAGGCTTAAACCCGAATCGCGACTCATCGGAAAACATAATTTTATCCCATTGTTCCTGGGTCCATGTTATGCGTTCTCTACACCATTCATATCGACGAGCGCGATTCCCGTGACGTATCGGTGGGCACCTGATTGGGCGTCGAGCTCGTAGGCCGTACTCATGCAGTCGATTTCGCACAGTTTGAGGACTTACATCAACACCACTTGAAATTTGTAGCCTCAAACTTATCTCTCGAGCGGTTAACATCGGCTGGCGTCTTGCAGTCAGTTGTGTGTACCGGTCTTGCCGAGTGGTTGTACTCCTTTTACGGCCTGGATGCTGTTCAGCGGGTTCTCCTGTATTATTGTAGCGCTGCCAAAGACGACAAATAACACTTCTATGAATGCCAAAATGTCGAGATACCTGAGATTGATTATTTCCCGCTTGCAACATCCCTACAGCTCTTTGCCATCAAATGACGTCGCTTCATGACGTAAAGAATATCTAACAATTCAATTTTGTCGCTAACTTTATTTAAATGGTTGGTAAAATTATAAAATCAAGACTAAACGTAGCAATTAAAACGCACTTAAATTCAAACAAATTCGCAGTCATTTGAATTTTTTGACAAAACAAAACATAATCAAATTTTTTTTGTACAACCAGCCAGTAAGTATGTCATCAATAACAAAAAAAAATTATTTACCTACGCATTTTGTTTGAGTAAATACTTAGAAATTAATATAAATGGTAAAATTTGTAATATCAGGCATGTTGCTTAGACATTTTTGATGTGTGTATATTTATGGAGTGTTACCATTGTACACTCATCACTCAAAACTGCTTCTACTATAACTTCTACATTTTTTTTATTTTAACTTCTTAAAGACATTATGATAACTTTATTTAATATCATATTATTGAAGTTTTAAGAAATTACAACATTTATAAGAACTAAGCATTCAGCTCTATATGCATTTTCTTGCTGTGGAGAAATGTGCCAAGGGATGTGGTGCTTATATTTTTTCTCTGTGTATAAATTATATTATTAACAAAAATAAACAATGAAGGCAAAGTTGCAGGTATCAGTGGCTTATAAATAATTTATTTTGGTTATAACATTATATTGTATACTGAGATTTGATAATTCAGGATTAATATGCTAAACTGTATCTTCTAGATCAATTTTTAGCATGATCATAATTTTAGGATCCTCCTTGAAATCACTATTATGCTTCCTTTATTGTTTTTAATATCTATTAAATTGTAAAAACATCTATAGAAGTAGACCTACTTCTAAAAAGGGTTAAAAATTAACCCTATTTTCATTACAAACTTTTAAGAAATGAAGGAATCATAATTAATAATACTTTTTGTGTACATTGTGGGTTTTAAATAATTGCTATCTGCATACATTGTGGTTACAACAGACATCAGTATTGATTTTTATTGTAATTAAAGAATATGCGTGACACATGTGTACACTTGAATCAAAGAATTTACTTTGGTAGTACAAAAATATTTCTCTTGGAGCTAGAACAATATTTAGTTTATATTGTGTTGTGATACACTTTCAGGTATTTTCTTAAATGATTTTAACATGGCATAAGACACACGTTCATAGATAGGTTATGTTTAAATTGCTGTTTTCGCAGTTCACTTGTTGTATGTCATAAGACAAGTTCCTCAACACTTTCTGTTAATGGTACCCTAATCAACAAATCTGTCAAATAACAATCGTTATCAGGCACAAAAATGAAAACGAATTGATATTTTAACATTAAATACAAAGCCACTTATTATATTTTTTTTATTTTGTACTATCTTTTGTCTATTTTTCTCGGAAAATGAAGTTTCCAAAAAGAAGCCTTCAGTTACTGGAGATGAGAAAACAGAAGCTCATTGCCATGTCCCCTCTTAACACTTACAATGGCCAAGAAACACACTTTAACAACTAGTGGTCATAAAACATTGGAAAGTAATCTCATAGACGCTATATTTCTATGAACCATCCAAGTTTTTGTCCATTTATATGAACTATGGAACAATCCATCATTAAAACTGTTATTCGATCTGAAACAAAAGAATGCATCACCGAAACATACATTACCTGTATGCACCATTAACCTTTATATTATTATAATTTTCCTTACTGTTATTTTATTTAATTTGTCCTATATTACCAAAGTATAATATGTAAAATCTTTGGAGGAGGCCTTCACCGAGAAGGGGTTCTGGTAAAAAAAATGTTAAAATTAGAAAACTTAGAAGGTTAAGTTTAAGATAAGAATCTAAACTGTGTACAAAAATATTTTTCCACAAAATACAAGGCTTTTTATTTAATTTATTATAATATGTAAAATGTCACAAAAGCTACAGAATAATCCACAAAATAACGCAAATACAATTGCATATTTATATACTAAAAATATAAAGGGTGTGTATCAAGAATCAGTTAAAATGTTAAATTTGAGTCTTACCTTTGTTAACAGATAAAAACTATGAGAACTCGTCTCCCTACATACCCAGTAGGAGTGGCTGAGATGTGAAGTGGTCAGTTGTGTAAAGTGTTGTGTGGTGCCTCGAGCCACAATGTGGGCTATCATCAGTCTCCTGGGCTTCGTAAGTGCTGTACATGCCGTGGTCATTGTGTACACATCTGCTATTCCACATGTGGTGAGTTATAACTATATTTCATTGTTTTGTTACTGCATTTGTATAAATGTGCATTTCCACTTGAAAAATTGGCAACTTTTGTTTGCACAGAAACACAAATGTTTATTTCCAGTTTTTTACAGGACTTCAAAAAGCAGGTTGTTCACAATTGGGTTGTTTTTACATGTGTGTTACTCTAGACATTCTACATTTACAAACTGACATGGAAAATTATTTTTGATTGAAAAGAGGATATTTTCAAGGAGATTCTATTTTAATTTCTTTAGTAATGAACCTTAGCAGTTGAAGATACACCAGGGAACACTAGGAAATGGCTAAATAGAGTATCCATGTTTTATTATCGTCGATTGATGGATTACTCTAATTGTCGCTGCGCGAGGTTCAGTTTAGAAGCCAACAATATGTTACTCTTTAGCACAACCTGGAGAGTATGTGCAGAGGAATGAGAGGTACACTTCCTGGGACCTGAGTAACGTCAGCTCTCTAATGATGCCTATACATTTAATATTCGATTTTAATTTAAATGTTAGTAGTTTACAATCCAAGAGTAACCTAACTAACTATGGTCAAAAACAATGTGATGCATTTTTTTAGAGTACATAGTTTTGATGTCGATTTCATTATTTGTTAAAATTTTCTTGTGTACGTAACACATTATATCCCCTGACAATTTAAAGTATATTATAATTAACAACTGTCAGTTGCCAACAAGATTACATTTGACAAAATATTGTCAAACAACAATAATATTGTGTAGGCAGCTGCAGCGTTTAATATTTTAAACAAAAATGAACAGAAGAATAAATATTAGGTAAAACGAAGTGTTCAAAGAAATTGAAGTATTGATTATTTCTATGATAATCTACATATTAATAGTATGTATTAAAATATGAGTGCCATTGCATACTTTGTGTGCAATATAATTATATTAATGTACCCATTAAGTAATACCGCCATGTAACACAGACGTGTTCATGTTTGCTTTTTTTTTAATGTGCGAGCATTCACTTATTTGAATATCGAATGTATGCGTAATTCTCTGATATAAAAATGTAAAGGCGGTTATATTTGTTTACATCTTTTGTTGGTAACATAAGATATTTTTAGAAACATTTGTCACCGAAACTTGTTGACACGATAGTTGCCAACTTTTGTTCTGTGGACACACCTTAATGGATAATACTCCGGTCAACATTACACTATAAATTTTAAAGAATTAACATAATGTTCTGCTTGAGATTCTTTCTTAGTCAATCATTCATAAACATTGTGGCGTTATCTTTGTACAAATAAAAAACAATAATTATTTAGTGTTGTGTTTATGAATCGTAAATCAAACTACACTGTGTGGCTTCTATAATACAACTGGTTTATTTAGATATACCTACATACTAATTAACTATCATATACAACATGCCCCTTTTCAAATAATGAAAGCTTTATAACTATAACTATTCAAATACTTAACTATAACTAATAAAGAATACTAACATATGATTACTAATTGTAATAAGCTTAAAAATATAACATTTACTTTTATAATGTATATAAATGTGTCTATAAAAACATTGCTCTTACAATAATATCTTATTACAAACATGAAACAATAATGTCTTTCATTTTCTTTCTATTTATGAAAGTATCATGTTATAATATGTATATATGCTTCTATTTCTTTTTTTTTTTTTTTTTTGCCATGTAAATTTTAACAATTATATCGATCGGGTGGACGAACCTGCCTACCAGAACGGGTTTTGTAATGTTTGAGATAGTATTGGGTCGGATGCAGGCAGGAGCGTTGACTGTACGTTATCCTTACTGGCCATATCAGGTGTTATGTCCGGTTTATAGTGCCAGTCTTCTTCGTCGAAGTTAGTTTGACACTCATGGCGCTTATCAATGGGCTTTAGGTTTAATTTCGGTTGGTTTTCACTTCTGATATGTTGCCTGTTGCGGCGATAAGTTGACCCATCGTGTGTGCGGACCCAGTATGACCGTGGTTGTGAGGTGGGGCTATCCACTCGCGCTCGAATCCACCTCCCTGTATTTCCAGGAAACTCTCGAATCCTTACATTTTCGTCACGTTTTAGAGGCCTTAACTTTTTCGTATGCCAATCATAATGTTGTTTCGATTTATTTATATTTATTTTTCTTTTATTATTTACATATCGTGTTAGGGGGTTTTTAGGTTTTAGTAATTTATTGTATACAGGTAATCGTGTATTTAGTCTTCTTCCCATTAATAATTGAGCCGGAGAATATTCTTCACCAGAAATTGGTGTGTTCCGAAAATTTAGAAGCGCTAAATATGGGTCTGTTCTATCAGACTTAGCTTTTTCTAATAATCTTTTGACCGTTTGAACGTTTCTTTCCGCGAGACCATTAGAACGTGCATAATAAGGAGAACTCGTGGTATGTTCAAATTCCCAGTGCTTTGCAAACTGCTTGAATTCTTCTGACATGAACTGTGGGCCATTATCGGTTATTAATTTCTTCGGTATGCCATAACGTGCAAAGGTAGCTTTAAGCTTATCAATTATTGTACTGCTTGTAATGTCACCCAATGTGTACAATTCCACATATTTTGAATAATAATCAACCACTAGTAAGTAGTATTTAGATTTATCTGTGGCAATGTTTTCCCACGGTCTTCCGGGAATCTCGTGTGGAATTAGTGGCTCACGCGACTGTGACGGTTGGCGCTCTGAACATGTCTCACACGCACTCACTGCTCGTTCAATTTGCGATGCCATACCTGGCCACCACATGACATCTCTTGCCCGACGTTTACATTTCTCTATCCCCAGATGACCTTCGTGGATTCTATGTAACATCTCTGGCCAGAGATTTTCTGGTATGACCACTCGATCACCTCGGAAAATGATTCCATTAATGATATGCAATTCCTCTTTGACAGTCCAGAATGGCTTTGTTTCACTTTTAAGAATACTCTTTGTGTGTGGCCATCCTTCGTGACAATATTTTATGACTCCACTCAGTGCTTTATCTGAACCTGTTTGTTCTTTTATTAATTTCAATTTATCTTTTTCAAACTCGATGTTATCATATAAAGCGTTCACGTGAATTTCGACTTTATTGTGTATATCGTCACTGTAGTCTTCATTTGTTGGGGAGCGGGACAATGTATCCGCTATATACATAAACCGTCCAGGAACATATTTAATATTCAAGTTATATTTTTGTAATCTCATTAACATTCGCTGCAATCTAGCCGGAGTTTCATTTAATGATTTTTTAAAAATTACCTCGAGTGGTTTGTGGTCACTTTCTACTATGACACATTCGTGTCCATAAATATATTGATGAAATTTTATGCAGCCGAACACAATAGCTAACATCTCCTTTTCTATTTGGGCCCAGCGTGCTTCGGAAGAAGTTAGTTTCCGCGCTGCAAACGCGACGGGCCGACCGCTTTGTAGTAAACAAGCCCCTAACCCATGCGAGCTAGCGTCTACTGATAAAACTACCGGTTCATTAGGATTGTAAAACCGTAACGTTGGCGCTTTCATAATACTCTCTTTTAAAGCATTGAAATGTTTATTATAACCCTCATGCCATCTAAATTCGAAATTCTTTTTTAATAAACAGCGAAATGGTTCAGTCATATTAGCATAATTCGATATGAATCGCGACAAATAATTTGTCATCCCTAAAAACCTTTCTAACTCACAACCATAAAGAAAGCCTTGCTCGCATCTAAATGAGAAAAGAATTTAGCTCCTGACAAATTTGCTGTTATTTCCTCCAGCGTCGGTAACTGAAAGTGACTTCTTTTAATGGCTTTATTTAAATACTGCGGATCAATGCAGAGACGTAGTTTACCGTCAGGTTTTTCAACTAAAACAATACTAGACACCCAGTCGGTAGGTTCATCCACCTTTTTTATTATATTCATATATTCTAAGCGCTTCAATTCCTCCTGAAGTTTCTGTCTTAATGTTATTGGTATTTTTCGTGAACTACGTACGACAGGAGGAACCGATTCATCAATAATTAGAGTATGCGTTCCCGGTAACCTACCTATTCCTTCAAACACACACTTATATTTTTGTAACAAATCACATTGTTCTCTGTTTACCACTTCATTGATACGAATTAATAAGTTGAGCGCTATACATGCATCTCTTGATAATAAATTATTACAATTCAAATCTAAAACATAAATTTTACTTATAAATGTCTTATCTCTATGACATAATTTACCTTTAAAATGCCCTAAAACTGGCAATATATTTTTACTGACCTCGCGTAATATACTACCAGTACGGTGCAACATACGTAAATTAAAACCGGCCTCCTGAAAACTACTTCTAGACATAATACACACGTCGGCACCACTATCTAGTTTAAAAGTTAGGTCTACATTATTTATTTTTATTTTTTCGAACCATCCTCTTGAGACAGAATTGATTTCGATAAAATTTACCGTTTCTGCCGTCTCACTCTCCGATGAAAGTTCAACTTCAACGACATGTTTACAACACTTTGCAAAATGACCAATTCTATAACATCTATAACACTTTACGTTGTATGCCGGACACTTATTACGTTCATGAATGAAGTTACAAAATCTACATTTTCGCGAATCAATGTAATACGCACCGCGCGGCTCGTAACCTCTCGCGACGTTGCCGCTCCGTCGCCCTCGCTCCGTCCTTCGTAGCTCACCGTGCTGCACCCGGCCTTTGACGCCAATGCTCACACGTTCGATCTCGCTAGGCAACAATAAATTATTTGTACCTGTGGACATATTACTTCCTGATGCAGCCGATTGAACTTTATTTGCCTGCAGCCCAGCTAGCTCAGCTGCTCGACACCACGAAGCAGCTTCTTCCAGTTTAAGATCGCTTTTTCTCAGCATCCTTTCACGTAGCTGTCCATCCTTGATTCCCCTGATAAGTTGTGTTAATATTAAACTCTCGCGAAGTTTCTCAAACTCACATGTTTTACTTCGAATTTTCAGTAGCGCCAGATACTTTTCGAAAGTTTGATCTGTTTGTATTGTTTCAAAAAATATATGTCTCTCAAAATTGACATTCTTTTGGGGGTCACACCTTTTCGAAAATATATCACTTAACGATACATAACTGATTTCTTCTTCCGTTGCTAAGTCTAATTCTTCATAAATATCTCGTCCAACTTGCCCGATGACGTGCAAAAACAAAGCACACTTCTCTCGATCCGAAGTTTTTTCTCTTCCACTAGCGATAAGATACCAATCAAAAGTTTTCTTCCAGTGACGATAATTATCGGCGAGGCTGCCGTCCCCGCATAATGGCGGCGGTTGTTGCAACGCCGAATACATCATTGTGTGACTTGTTATAGCACTTACATTTGATTTATTTCCACTATTTGGCATTATAGCGACATACTATCTTTTATTTAATGAAAATAACTACTCAAAATCCACACCTGACACCATGTTGTGTTTATGAATCGTAAATCAAACTACACTGTGTGGCTTCTATAATACAACTGGTTTATTTAGATATACCTACATACTAATTAACTATCATATACAACATTTAGTAAAAATATTCTACTACTTCCATTATTGAAGTCTGGGCACGTCTCTGCGTTTAATTCAATATGTGAAATGAATAAATATATCAAGAAAATTAATTGAAAAGTTTTTTTTTTTGATAAATTCGTTTTTCTTTCACCTTAATATTGAAAATTGAAAAATTATGATGTAATTTCGACCACTGGATAATCATTCGCCTTTATTCCTAGCGATCTTTCAATACATTAATTCTCAAAAATAATTGAAAACCAGTTTGTTACGTATCATCTGCTGAGAAATACTTTTAAAAACGCTACCAAATTTAATAAAAATGGGTTATTATATGATCAGTCATATAAGTGTGTCCTTATGGCTGTAAGGATAATATTTGGTTATGTAATGACTAGTATGATTTATGTCAACTCTGTACGTCCAGGGATGTTTATAAGTACTCACCAAGTTTATCAATCTACCCGCGAAGGCCAGAGCGTTTCGTCTTAGGACCATGAAATCGGTGTCCCGCAGAAAGTGCGTGGGCCTAGTGTATGTCGATTAACCTTTATCGTATCGTAGTTATATATGATAGAAATTGTGTTTTTTTTTAAATCTTTGCATCCAATTTTACCGACCCTTTTAAAAAGCCTCCCAACGTTTCTACTACATTGACGTTTATCCATCCATGTTAGAAGTAATATTTTCCAAAACTCTTTTTTGACTAAATTCCATATTTGTATTATTTTTCCGTTAATTGAAACCACAAAGTTGGTAACCCTGAAAATTAAGAAAAGATAATAAAATAAATATCGTAATATTTTAAATACAAAAAAGTATTTAAATAACTATAAGGAGTGATAAATATAATTAATTTATTGTCATATCATAATTCCGTATTAAGATGTGTATCGGATTTCCGATACACAACACTGAATCGAAAGTTCCATAATTTCTGTTATTTTATTGTGCACATTAATTACGAAGAGGTTAAGGACATTTGCAGAATGTTTATTTTTGAATTGTCTTGCAACGATCGAGAGAAAATTGGTTGCAGTAAAATTACCAAGAGGTTTATTGGTATTGTTTTTACCTCGGGGTGATATAAATAGAATGTATGTAGCAACGTTCTCGTAAAAACGTTGGAAACGAATTCATAGGGTAGACTGAATATGGAATTGTGGCCCGATCTTTGAAACATATCCGTCAATACACTGCCAAGGATTAATTATAACGCCTTGTACTATGTAATGAAACTTTTAGTTCTACCGGGAATTGTACAAGGAACAAAGTTATAACAGGTTTTATGTTATCCTTAAGTTTTATTCCGACAATAGCGCTATCGTTTAACATTTCGTTTGTAGTCAAAATAAGAGATGTGTCTAAAAAAAAATGTTCTAATGAGTCGGCTGAGTAGTAAAACATCTTGACACGATTTGATACAGGTTTTTGTCAAATTGCCATAGGTCATATGTAAAAAGGTTATAGGTCCGTCTCCACCGTAACACGATATGCGACAACACAAGCCTTGGTCTACTTCTCTTCTTGTTTCTTATGGTACTAGACGTAATCGTCTTCTCTTATCTTATACATATATAAATAAAATTATATAGGTATGTCGTTCGAGAATCAAGCAAAAGTTACACGATACATATCGTAAAAAAAAGGTGTATTTCTTAGACACTTTGTACTTATCTAAAAGTATCATGATATATCTTCATTTAATATACTGTTTAGAGAAATTACGATTTTTATAACATATATATATAAAAAATTAAAGAGTTTTTGTAAGCAGAATATATATTTGCTTTACTTTTTTTTCTGTACATCACTAAATATTATAAACCAAAGTCCTCCGCCGCGTCAGTCTGTTCGCGATAAACTCAAAAACTACGAAGCGGATTTTCATGAGGTTGTCATTAATAGATAGAGTAATTAGCAAGAAAGGTTTAGATATACAAATTGGTCGAGATTTTTTTGTAAATAAGTTGAATGTCGCCGCCTCGAAATTTTTTGTTGAAAACGCTGCATAATCCCTTTGAGATGTAACAAAATAATTGAGATACGTGGACGAAGTCGCGGGTATCAACTAGTTATGTATATTGTTAGATATTAAACAACACAAATGAGAGCGCGGGTCGTTTTTAACAAATCATGTTCTAAACGATCTATTAATAAAAAAAAAAATTAAAGGAATTTTTCTTGCTCTTTTAACATGTTTTGAACAAGCAATGAACTTAAAAATAATTACAATTTACAATGTACTATTTGTTAAAGGGAAAAGTTTTCATCTGCAAGAACCCCTCTACAGGTGAAGGCCTCCTACAAAGAATGCCATTTTCCTTTGTCTTGGGCTGTCTCAAACCAGTTTAAACCGGTGGTTTTTAAGATTTCGTCTTCCCATCGGTCATTTGGTCCTTCATCTTTTTCTCCTACCCTGAGGTTCTTTCCAGAATGTCGCCTTTTTTGACCATCTTTCGTTTTGCAGACGCGCAACATGTCCAGCCCACTTCCATTTTTGTGCAAGAGCCTGTTCTAGGGCATCTATTGCTTTTGTTGTTTCTCTTATTTTGTTGTGTCGATTTTTTTTAAATTTTTCTGTTGTTTAGCATACTATGCTCTATTCCTCATTGACAAGTTTTAACTTTTTTCTTGACCTTCGAAGTGAATTTCCACGTCTGGCAGGCGTAGATGAGGCATGGTAGAAGGAGTTTAGTAATTTTGTTTTGATTTTTTTAGGTATATTGGATTTTAAACACTTCTTTTAAATTCCAATATTTGTTTCAAGTAAGCTGTGTCCTGCGCTCCACTTCTCTTTCGTTGATGTCTCTTATCTATACTAATATTATATGATGTCTACTATCTATACTAATATTATAGAGCTGAAGAATTTGTTTGCTTGAACAAGTTAATGTCAGAAACTACGGGTCCGATTTGAAAAAAGTGTTAATTAGCTCATTTATCGAGGATTATCATTTATACGTTCATTAACACTAACAATGAGTGTTTCAAAATCGTTTTTTTATTTCCTCTGAAAGCTTCCGCTGCGTTTTGGCGTTAGCCCAAAGTAACCATTCCACACGGACGAAGTCACGGACAGAACAACAAATTTATTTGACCTTAATAAGAATCATTATTATCATTAATAATCATCATCACCAGCCTGTAAGATTATTTAACCCTATATTTCATAGTATTGGTGGTGTTTTATGGACTGGGTAGTTATAGCATGAAAAAATGACAAATATTAATCTATCCTCAATAAACTTTCTTGTTTATAATATTAGTAGATGAAGGCCGTCGCGGTTAGAGGTCGTTCATGTTATCTCATTTGTTTTTGCGAGTGCTGCGTTTGGCCTTTTATCCATTATATGTATCATCTCGAATAATTTATCTTAGGCGTTACATTTTTACAAATACCAGTGCTCGTCCGCTGGTCTAAATTCGACTATATTCATCCCTTTTTCAAGTTTCAATACTAACATTTTTAGACGAAAATCTATTGGGGTGGCAACCACCACACCCACACTGATCGGGGTACCTAGTCTAGGCAGTGGACTGTATATTTTAAATGGGCTGGAGGTAGATACCCCTGGAAAAATAAATGCGGAAAGTATGTCTCTTTATAACCGGGATAAAACGCTCACTTACTTGATATAATGTATGTCTTCTCCGCCGCCGTTGCCGTGGTGAGAGCACCAGATTTCCAACACGTACACACACAATGCACAAATATAAATTTCGAGCCGCCGTGTCACTTGTATGGTGAGCGAGTCCGAGTGTAAGCACGAGTTTCGAACAAGTGCCGCCGAATAAGAGACCGATCATCCCGATTGTCCGTTGACAAGCAATGTGTCAAAAAAATAATAATTTTGGCTACCCCCAACCAATTTATGCCCGAACAACTAGGATAATCAGTTGAGAAATAGGAAACGAAAGTCTTTTCAAAGTTTATCTGCCTATTTACGAGTAGAAAGAAAGAAAAGTTCGTGGAACACATCACGCCCACAAGTAAATAAGGAAAACATACATGTGTATGCATTACAATTTTGCAATAGATTGTGTTTAGGTAATAATTTACTTATTGTTTTTCCGAGTAAAATAAATACCTTAGGGGGTCCATTCAAGCGACTTCTGATGGAGGATAGGCTCCTTGTTTTGCTTATTTTTATAACATTCGATGTATATTTATTTAAACGAAACAGATTTACAAATACTCATATATATCGGGGCAGTGATAAAAAGGCATCCATATAGAAGTATGACGTCATCCATAGCGATGTCATAGTTATGATTTGATCAATCAATCCACCATCAACAATCAAATAAAACGTTAACCGATACAGAAACACAACACTGTAGATGTGACTAGCCCAACTGTCTGAGCGAGGATGCCCCATATCTAGTCGTCGGTCGCCTATTAAGGTATCAAGATAGGTAAAGGACAGACGATACTTCCAAGTTCCAACCAATGGCGTCTCACACCGGGCTAAATAATAAACAGCCGATAACTTCAACCAATAGCGTTTGGGGTCATTAGTAACACCCCCGATATAGTCAATAGCGCGGTATCGCAGGTCAATAGTGGCTCCCCCGATAAATAAATGTTTACGTACGCATGAAACCTTGCTAGTTTTTCTGACCAGGGGCGAACTGAAATGACAAAAATTCTGCTTACGTTAAATACTTGAACGGCTCGTTTCGATGCTAACTTCATTTGATTTACCTTTCCACGTAACAATATTAAATGATTTATCTTCATAATTATTTATTTATTTACATCCCATTACATAATCAACAACAAATGTGTCAAATTCTAATGAATTCGATATAATACTGGTTTTTTTAAATAAATTCTTTATAATCGAATGTATCAATATGATAAACAAAAATTTTTCGAAACTAGTTTTATAAACGACTACTGTTATTAGTTTATGCTAAAATTTACCACAACTTTACTAGGAATATAACTTTTAATATCAGCAGATTTATATATATATATATATCCTATACATATAAAAATATAAATCTAACGGATCTTTTTCGATTTACGTGAAAAAAAAATTGTTGCGTATGTCTAGGTATAAATAATATAATACATTTCAATCATTTGTCTGTCTGTTTGCATAAACACGCGTCACTGTTAAAGTACTGGGTTCACAACAAAATCATAAAGCATATCTTCGAGAATAACTAAGTCTTTGTTTCATTAAAATCGGTGTTTCATTAAAATCGGTTCACACTGTCAAAAGTACGTTCAGATGACTTTATTAGTTATCGTTTTGTACATTAGATTCTACGTTGACGAAGTCGCGGGCACAGCTAGTAATATATATAAATAAATAATAGTAGATAACATAATTCTGTATGTTTCTCTCCTCTGTTTCTCAAGCGATTTTCTTTATTTAATTTAGTAGCTATTCACAATGTCTAGTGTTTTAAATAAAAATATTAGAGATTGTTTGTTTTTTCCATACCATTAAAGCCTTTAAATAAAGTCTCTATTCGTCTTATTCATGCTCTTCACGTCCACAGTATATAATATTTGTACACCATTCAATATAATACATTTCTCATTAAAAGAAAAGAATACAGATAACGATAGCTACATATTAAAATGTAAAGAAAAATTCTGTATTCTTTTTTTTGGGAAGCAGTTTTTTACTCTGTGTATTCTACCATAACCCGCCATTAAATACCGCTACAATACATCAACATTGCACCGTTCATCACAGTATACGCTTACTCTTTATCTGGTTTCATACCTGCGTGACTACTCGTCACGGTAATACTAATTTATAATAACGAAATTAGCGTTTCCAAGTTCCATTGATGTATGTAAGAACCGGGGACCCAGTATCGTTCGTAACGCATGACAATAATGTGTTCTGACGCTTGCATTTATTGCGACCACATTCAAAACTTCATTTCTTTTTTTTATGTCATAGGTTGCTAACGAACAGGTGGGTCACCTGATGTTAAGTGATCACCACCGTCCATGGACACTAACAACACGAGAGGAGTCGTAAGTGCGTTGCCACCCTTTGGGGGGATGGGTTAGGGGAGGGAGAGGAGAGGAGGTGGGCCTCCGGCGCTCTCACTGACCGAACGAAACGCAACAATGCAAGCACTGTTACTTCACGTCGGTTTTCTGTGGGTCGGATGGTACTACCCCGGTCGAGCCGACCCATTCATGCTGAAACCAGTAATAGCTTCAGCGTGGCTCAACCACCGATTAGAGTAGTAGAGTATTACCATCATAGTAATAAACGTAACTAGTAACATAACTCAGTTATTTGTTACAACAAACGAGTAGAAAATCAACTTGGAACTTGATATGTGTATCGTTACATTTCATAATGAGGCAAATCCAATTTTAGCCGTTCTTAATATATTTACGTTTATTTTTCAAAATCTTCCAATTTTGTACATGTAAAATATGAAGATCATAAAATAAAAACTAAAAACCTTATAGTTATACTAAAAAGTGTGTGTGTGTGTGTGTGCACTTATGTACACGCGTTAGAAGTTATACTTCTTTGACGTAACAAGATAAAAATCTTTTCAAATATTTATATTTGGCCTTATTCTAATTCTACGATTTGTAGAAAAAACAACACTATAGAAAAAGTTGACTATAATTAACTTCAGGGTGTCGGTTTTTCGTGACGGTGTACGCGCGCATCGTAAAAATTTACTCTCGTTATTTTTTCCTAACGCGCCAAAAGAAGTATAACTTGAAAAATCTGGAAATCTTAAAAACATTACATTATATAAACGATTAAAATTGAATTTAGCTCATTTTGAAATGTTACTGCACATGTACGGAACTTTTCACTTACCGTAATTTGAAAGCATAATCAAACTTGTTATAGTTCCAGTAAATTGTCAAGACGTCACAAAAAAAAATAGTTTAAAGCTAAATATAGGCAATTGGTTGCAATTGTACATCCCACTGTTTGAAATTACGAGTGTGTCCCGCTTAATTATATCTGGTTCACGGTGACACGCATTAAGGGTTAATGGAGTTGTAAAAATACAGCGCATCCGCAGGAAGTGTTTATTATGAAAATGAACAAATACTAAATATAACTAATTTTCCTAATTATGCATGATATAATGAATTGATAGCATTTACTCTGTTAATATTATAATTAACCGCAAACGCTACAAAAATAGTCGATTGAACACAAACATTATTCAGTACTTGTATGATTTGGTTCCAATTTCTTTGCAAAGTTTATTTGTTCCCGCTTAGTATAACTTCTGAGAATTTTTACTATTATTAATTTAAGTTAACACTCATGTTTTTGTATTATTTATAATAAATACTATTTACTGTTAATAAAAGTACACGGTCATTTTATTAATCTTCTCGTTTACTCTCTATTAGACTCATGTAAGCGTAAACAGTGCTACCAATTACATTACTTGTTTTGCATCACCTGAGAGTTGTATTCTAGTGGGATTTCAATTTGAATTTAATTTAATTAGAATTATTTTTCTTCCAAATTAATCGTCAATGGTATAAAAAAATTTACAAACAAAACCAGTGTCATAATGTTTGCCCACGATGAACTCCGAAACTACTCAACCGATCCTACGAAAGTTGTCATTTATGTACAATTTGGTCCAACTTGGGAGTATAAAAAATCATTTAAATATATAAAAATCCAGTGTCAATATATCGATTAATGGCCTCAATATTTTAAATCAGTTTCTTAACAGAACACTGTAGGACCCACTGTTTAGATATCTCATAGATGGCACTACATTTTATTTTGAACTTCTTCATCTTCAGATTATTTTATGGTGTAAAATGTTATATTCCACTTGTAATGTAACAACAACGTGTGGCTGTGTCCGCTAATCTATATATATAACTGGCCGACCCGTGCCCACTTCGTTGGGCGGTAATAGGCATTATCAAACTACAACTTTTTTCTAGAACTCAATCAAATATTTCTCATCGTTAAGAAAGCGTTCGTAAGAAAAGTTTTCGTTCGACCATTTTTTTTCCGACATCCCAGATATTACCCCCTACAACCTCACAAACTTTACCTCTTTATATTGTATAGATAATATAATTAGCTTCTGCCCGCGACTTCGTACGCGTGGAATGGTTATTTTGGGCTAAGACGCAGCGGAAGCTCTGAAAAGGAAAAAATACCCCGATTTTGCAACATTCTTCATTGCTGCTCCGCTCCTATGGGTCTTAGCGTAATAATATATATTATTTATATTATGATAGATAGATAGATATATAGATTGATAGATATTAGCCTATAACCTTCCCTGATAAATGAGCTATATAACACAGAAAGAATTTTCCTATTCGGACTAGTAGTTCCTGAGATTACCCCCTACAACGTCACAAACTCACAAACATTACCTCTTTATAATATTAGTATAGATAATAAGGTAAATCTAAAATGTTTGTATATTTTACATTTTTGAAAAAAAAATGTTGGAGTTGTCCGGGAATAAGTAATAAAAGACATATTAACCATTTTTAGAATGTCTAGCTGTTTGTATAAACATGTATCTCTGCTAAAATATTGCGTTCACGATAAAACCTCACCGAGAAAATCGTAAAGCTTATTCTCGAGTAACATTTAGTCTTGATTTCATTGTATTCGGTTCATTCTATGAAAAGTTATTGTAATTTTAATGACGACGCGACTTAAGTACGAGAGAAAAGTACATAAGAAAATGGACTTAACACGCTCAGATGATTTTATTACTCATTGTTTTTTTACATTAAGTTCCACGCGGGCGGAGTCGCGGGCACAGCTAGTATTATACAAAATGTTATAAACCATAAGCCTTAAAATAAATAAAACAATTGGACATAGAAACCCACTGCCCTGAAATTCTTCAGATAAGAACAAGAAGGTCAATGAATCGTTATCACTTATATTCAAAGAGATTATCGATTGAAGTATTGAACTGTTATCATAATCTCTAGTTGCTTGTAAGTCGTTGTAATTCTCCAGTGACAATCCGAGGCCTTACTATTAAGGATTTTACAGATTAGTGTCTCAATTAGTAAATAGTGTTGACCCGTGATTAGTTCAAATGATACTTTAATATTAGAAGCAATGACAAATTGATCGTTCCACGTTTCTCACTCACTAATGCCCGGTTTCTGAGATATTCGGTTAAACTGCCAATAGTTATTGACTCAACAAAGTTATCCATTAAGGTAAACTGTCAAATGGCCCGTTGAATTTTACTAACATTTATCGTATGATTGTGTGTTCAGAAACGCAATTAGACAATTTATAGAACCGATAACGCTATTGAGCAGATAAACTACAATTAAAATACCTCAGAAACTGGACATAAGACCAGTAACAGTTTTGTAGGTAATGGTGTTAGGTTTTATAATAAAGTCTCAAAACACATTACCGATTTGCCGGATAGTGAGTTCAAGCACCATGTCAAGCGGGTTTTAATGTCCTACGGTTATTATAGGGTGGATTAATATGTGAACGATAGTGACGTCTGAAAATGACGTCTCTCCTTGTGTATCCATTAAAAACACTATCTATGTTTATAAAGATATGTAAGAAAAGATCAACCAGATCGAGTTTCTTCTCGGTTCTTCTCGATAATTCGGTTTTTTGTCCGAACCGATAGTAGCTTTGACGTTCATAAGCGCCTTCTCGGGGCCTAAATTGAATAAAATAGTAGTTTATCCATATATATCTATCGTCATATTCCTGACGTATTTGTAAACACATATTTTATACTCGCATCAGCCCGCGTCTTCGTCCTCGTGGAATAGTTACCAAAAAAAGGAATTCTTCATTGGTGCTCTGCTCCGATTGGTTAAGATCTATCAAACACTGATCTTCAAATCGGACCAGTAGTTTCTTAGATTAGCGCGTTCAAGCAAACAAACTCTTCAACTTTATAATGTTAGTAAAGTATAGATGAATTACATTCACTAAAAGCTCGCAAATTGGCATATATTACCCGCAAACTTTTCGATACAAGTTCTTAATACTATTTTTACGTACCATTAAATCAAGCTTATATGACGTGACCATTAGAGATAGGTATGATTCATCAGTCCATTGATCATTTATTGCGTAGCGTATTCATTGTATGAAATCGAGTGTAAAAAATAACAAAGGAAATCTATTTTTAACATTTCAACTGCACGAACTATTTGTGTCGCTCCAATCGAGCGTTAGTTTTATTGGAAAGAAAATAGTTTGCTGGTGTAATTAATTTTGTTTACGAAAAACCCAACCCAAGAACCCAGCCAAAATATTCTGTGATTAAAATTAAAAACGCATTTTTCCTATTCATAGATTCGATATTTTTGTTCAAAGATTTAATGTGCTTCATTCTCATATTTAAAACTAGCTGTGCCCGCAACTTCGTCTGCGTCGTTTATTATTTTAATTGTTTTGTTATATCTCAAACGGATATTTAGCGTTATCGACGAAAATTCTCAGGCGGCTTGGCTTGCGGACCGGAGGCTATGGGCCGGGGGTCCATCTTCTCATTGCACAGGTCCGGCTGACGAGAGGAGGCAGTTGGTGTGGACCCAGTCTGTCTCCATATTAGGTAGGAACCCAATGGCCACCTTTAGCTGGGTGGACCGTAACAAATACGGTTTTGTTTTTTTTTTTCGAACTGACTACGCTATTGACCAAGCAAGGTCTTAATAGCTTCACCGGACTACTAAGGCGAGCGCTTAAGGCACTCAGCCGATTTTATTTTGACAACTAGCTCAAGGGTGCGCGGCACACCTCGGCTTTGGCTGTTGCCTGATACATGCAATTCGCGACCTATGTAAGCTAATCTATGCTAAGCTAACTATTCATACATATATGAGTTGTTGAAACATATATGTGTATCAAGCATACATAACAACTATTTCAGTTTGATAAGGGAAAAAAGATAAAACCCTTCCACTTGCATGTGTAAGCGTGTATGCGTGCACGTGTGTGGAAGTGATATGAGTAATGTTGTCGCAGTGATGTAAGATTTTGTGTCACTGTATCGCGCGAGCAGCGTACTCAAGGGCTCCACGCCGAGGGAACGGACCTAGGCTTGAGCCTTGCCGAGGGGGGCCTAGACTGGTGTGCGGGAGTGAAATTTACCCCCAGACCACGGTGGCGTGATCTGTGGTTACGCGGGCGTGGCAAATACGGTCTGTCGGTGTATTGTGGGGTTTTGGTACGTGTGAGTCGGATATAGCCCGTTCTCTCTTCCGGGAGGATGGGTATTCTAAGGACTTTCCCCACTTTAATTTAAAAAAAGGCGGCTTGATTTCTTCCGACTCTTCTAAAACGTTATATTTCAACCAATTTACACAAAATCTTGACAAATTATTAGCTCAATCGCCGTATTTTATATACTTTTATTTCAAGACTATTACATGAAACATGACAAGTAGCGTGATTCATTATCATGCTCATTGCGTGTCATTGGTAATTCTATTTTTTTCGTAGTTGTGTGTAATAAGCAATGTTTCTATGAAATAATTTGATCACTCCTCTATTCACGTGATTATTGATAAAAAAAAAGTTAAAAATACAATGTAAATAAATGTAGTCGTTCTTAATGTTTCAAGATATATTAATAAATTGTGTGAGAAATATAATCCATTCATCTAAACTAAGTAGTTTAAATCACATCTGTATTATAATCTGTTTTTTTTTTCGGCGACTAATTAATAATAATAGCATTAAAACATTAATAGTAATAGCAATAAATAAATGATTGATGAAAAAATAGAACGCATAGGTCCTTTGTAAACGACCACGCCTAAACAAAATGGCGTCTTCCCAATAAAGAATATTAATGTTTTATCTATCTATAACAGTTACAGTCGACAGTATTCCAACATATATAGCTCAAGTTCATTTTGGTAGACACTGAGCTGTTTTTTTAACAATCAATCATTTTACCAACGATATATATCGATAAGATATTATTTACATCTAGCTTTGCTCGCGACGTTGTACGCTTAATTTATTTTATACTTATAAAGCTTCACTATGTAGAACGTTTGATGAGTTATAGTTGAGGACATGAAAGAAGAGCATGTCTGCACCAATAACACGGTAAAGCATTGTAGAGCTGACCGTAGGATAGGAACTGATATTAAAGTTCATGATCGCAACACACAACTTACCACCTTACAGCAACAACTTACAGCACCATCTTTTTCACTTTTCTACAAAGTGTAATAGGCTGAGCAGACCCTTATGTTTGTTTTTCATCTGCCGATTAAATAAAACCTATATACGTTGCCCTAAATTTACATTGAAATCACATGTGAAGGGTACATAAAAAAACATGTGAATGTTTTTGAGATTAGCATAACACAGATAAAGTTTTTGGGAAATATCTTCAATAACGCACAGACACTACTTTTTTTACTTTTACTACAATTTTAATTATAAAAGATAGATTTCCATAATATTGAATCTTTAATAACAAGCAACTAAATTTAGTGATTGGTTTCGATTCTTAGAATTGTCATGTATCACTCAGGCGCTTAGTGTTCTTATAAATCTTCCAGGATTTCTCTAAACTTCCTACTACTGACCATACCAGATCCACTACGTCTTTTTAACCGACTTCAAAAAAGGAGGAGGTTATCAATTCGTCTGTATTTTTTTTATTTTTTTTTATGTTTGTTACCTCATAACTTTGGACTGGGTGAACCGATTTTGATTATTCTTTTTTTATTTGAAAGCTGGTACTTCCAGTGTGGTCCCATTTCAATTTGGTACAGTTCCGACAACGGCATCCAGTGCAAAACCGTATAAGTTTTAAATTTGCATTAAGTATGTACACGACAAATAGACGAATAACTCAATATTACGCTAACCGATTTCGATGATTCCTTTTTCATTGAAAAGGATGTACTTCAAGGGTAGTTTGATGAGAGTTTGGTTAGGTTCTGATTATGGGATCCGTGACAAAGTAAGAAAACTTTCAAGAAACGAGCCTACCCCTTTCTTAAGGGCCGGCAACGCATCTGTGTTTCCTCTCGTGTCGCAATTGTCTATGGGCGGCCGTGATCACTTACCATCAGGTGACCCGTATGTTCGTTTGCCACCAATATTATAAAAAAAAAACTCTTCAATTCTTAGGAGCCTATTGTGCTTATGTTCGTTGCTGTGTTGCAACATGACGCAAGCATTGTAATTACATTACTTAAGGTGTATAATGTGTGAAGCGATGGTAGCCGAGTTGGTGGTAGAAACTATCTGATTACTGAAAAGGTTGCGTTCGTACCAAACGTTACTTATTGTACAACCAATTGAAACCATATCGCATACCATACCGATAGATACCATACCGCAAAAATGCGCATATTTTAATATACTTAAGGCGGAACGGAGTTCGCGGGCACTGCTAGTAAAATATATTTATGTACACTAAAAATGGAAAAATAAAGTAAATTTTCAAAAAAAAGTATTAACCGACTTCAATATCAATCAAAAACCCATAAGGCACTAAAAAGCGGAAAATAAATAGTTTATCAAATTAACCAAATTAAATAAAACATATGAATATGTGTGCTAGCTAGTGATGTATTGGAAGTCGGTGCCAACCAAACCGAAAATCATATCATCTACAGGTACAAAGTTTAAGTCCACTCTCGCGTCTCTGTAATACAAAAATTTTGGTTGGTACCGACTTCCAGTACATCTCTAGGTAGCACACATATTCATATGTTTTATTTAATTTGGTTAATTTGATAAACTATTTATTTTCCGCTTTTTAGTGCCTTATGGGTTTTTGATTGATATTGAAGTCGGTTAATACTTTTTTTTGAAAATTTACTTTATTTATTGGACGTCATTGTTATTTTTTTTCGATTTCGTCTTTTATTATATTATTGAAAAGAACGACGCTACCTGATAGTAAACCAAGCGGAATCTAAAATCCATCGCCAGTCGCAGCCGATATGCCCGAAACGTGACAAACCAAAATTGAGTCACCGTAATGCGTCTATCACAATATGTATTGGGGTAGCAACCCAGCCGGGTACACATCTTTACCATCCCGTCTGATTGTACACTGTCTGATCCTGGAATACAATACGCGTGTCCCGTACGAAACTGTCTCCTGAAGTCCAGGTGCGTTAAGTGCCTCGGCGACCACTCCACCAAGGAGCGTTCTCGCTCGAAAGACTCCCCCGAGTTGTGTTCTACGCCGCGGCGTGGGTCATACCGCGAATTATCGCGGATGTCTCCGCGCCCCGCGCACAAAGCGCCTTCGGCCTTCGCTACCCCAGGCAGGCGTCGCCGTCTAAGACGGCCGCCGCCCAAGACGGCCGCCTGCCCCCGACCTCCGCCTCTCATGTCTCGAGAGGCCTTCCCGAGCCTGCCAAGCACATCTCGTGCACCGGCAGCGTCCGTACCCGCGACTAGCTATCTTCCCCTAAAACGACCGTTCAATTATAATAATTTTTGTTATGTCTATTTTTAGATTTCGGCGCCGTCGCCGCTAAATAAATTTAAATTCGATCTTATTAAATGCGTGTTGCGCCCACGCTTTTGTAACCGACCCTCGCGCCGCCGCGAGGGAAGGGATCCTCTTTCGCTCCCGCACACATCGCGGTTCTCAGTAATACCTCGAGCCTAGGTCGCCCCCGCGCGGAGCCCTCGAGATATTATTATCGCGATACAGTGACTCACCTACATCACTTGAACACACATGAGATCATCTCTCTCACACACGTGCACATACATACACATGGTGGGAGGGTTTTGTTTTTTTCCCTCAACGAACTGAATCGAATAGTTTTAGTTCGATTCATTCCGATATACACATTCATTTGTGAATCATGCAATTTCGATTGTATGGTTATTTTTCCCGAACTGACTACGTTATTGACCCGGCAGGGTCTTCACAGCTTCACCGGACTGAATATGGTTCACAAATGTATAATTGTATGAATAGCTTAGAATAGTTAGCTAGGTCAGACGCGACTTTTTCCAGGTAACAGCCCAAGCCGAGGTGTGCGTGCGCCCTTGTGTATGTTACCTAAAAACCAAATCGTTTGAGTGCTTTAAGCGCCAACCTTAGTAGTCCGGTGAAGCTGTGAAGACCCTGACAGGTCAATAGCGTAGTCAGTTCAGAAAAAAAAAAAAAAATACACCCGGTGTATTGTGAACCGTACATCCGCGATACACGGTTGGTCGTGATTCAGTCGCAAACAAATGCCATGAACCACCCGGAATTCTAAAAAAAATCCTTAGTACATGACGATGTTTTGCTCTTCAGATGATAGACTTTTCGACTAGTCTTAACATATTGCATGCGGGAAACCCACTTTTGGTAGACTTTATTGAAGCGCGAGCCACGAAAAGTACGTATTTAGTTAATATTTACTAGATAACGGGCAACGTAATATGAGAAGTACGATTGTATAGTGTCAGTGTTGCTAGGCAACGATTTGCATAGTTTCTTTCCAGAAATTAGTCTCTCAAGTTACTCGATCGTCTGTCTAGTTAATAATTCCAGGACGTCCGCAGCACGCGTAAGTCCGCGACAAAATAAAAAAAAAAGTACATGCAACGTGCCGCTGCACGCGTAAGTCCGCGACGAAATAAACCAAACGGGAAAAGACTCGCTTGCACCATTTTAAAGAAACGATCACCACGACTTTTACCGCTTAGTCCACCATACCATACAATATTTGCGCTAAAATTTTGCTTAGTCACAAATGTTTCAACATTTACACGATATGAATTTTAAAAATGATATTAAACTTTATTTATTGTAGAAATAGTATATTAAAAACGATCATTAATCGTTAAACAAACTTTAAAATTGTTTACAATATACATATAAACGTATTAGTTAATGTTTTCCCTATTAATAGTAAAACAAACAATATAATAAACACTCGGTGGATAATCTTATCTAGTGGACATGGTTTAGTGTACATTTCCACAGACCGCAACTGGAAGGTTCTCCAGTACTGATTATACTGCTGTTCGAATCGGTGACAGTTTGCTTAGTGGTCTATTGAATTTTGATAAATTAATTTTTTTTTTTTTGTTCAATTAATAGATATACAACTTGAAATGTAATTTCAGTGATTTGCTAATATTCATTTCGTTATGTTTGATAAAATTATAAATATATATTTTTCAATTTATCATGGCTTAATGCGTGCCTAATTTGATGTGATTTTATTTCATAGAGAATATAAAAATACCACTCATTTTCAAATGGTTTATTATCAATTGAGTCACTTTTAAATTGATTATATTTTTTTTCGTTTATTTTTTTAAATTTAAATCATTATTATTACAAAATTTGCTTAACGTTACTGAGTTTCACTTATTTCATTAATTGTTATTACTCTGTTAATTACAATTCTTCGTGGAATACAACATTGTAAAATGTCGTAAAAGCAAGGACACGTGCACTCAATATTAAGTGCATGCGTACTGAATAGATAAACATCAGTGAAACTACAATTACTTTGAAGCAGTAGAGTGTTATTTTAATAGAAACAGTTGTATTTGTGTACTTTTATTGCGTGTATTTTTATCGACACTAATGAAATGATATCTATAATAAGGTAAATTCAGTGAACACGATCGCCAATATACATGAACACTGCGAGAAAGCTGCCCCGCGGCAGAAGTGGCATCGGCTGAGACATTAAAAAATTGTTTAAAAAAAAAGGAATGCGCACAGTTTCATAATATTCGCTCACCAAATACGTTATTAAAAGAAATCGATAACGAAGAATGTAAATAAGCGTTGTCGTATTGTGGAAACGTGAGTCGATTTATACATCGGTCCATCGGTGCGTTAAATATGACACCACATTTGGCAATAAATGCGGTACAGGTGTTGTACATCGTTGGAATGCAGCATTTTGTTAGTATATACATTATAGTTTATTTAATTATAGTAAGCTAGCGGATACACGCAACTTCATCTGCGTCATTTATTATCTTAATTGTTTCCTTGTATCCCAAAGGGTTTAGGGAGCGTTTTTGATGCAAGTTCCCAGGCGGCTTGATTTATTCCGCCTTTTTCAACAATTATCGTTATATTTCAACCAATTTTCACGAAATATTGAAAAATTATATACCTACACCTTCTTCGTGAATCACTCTATTTATTAATGCCTATTGCCTGTATATTAATGTCTATTTAATAAAGCCGCATGCAAATCCTTTAAGTAATTTTTAAGATTATCACGAACAGACAGACAGACGTAGCGGAGGATTTTGTTTTATAGTATGTAGTGATTATCTATTTGGAATTTGTTAGTGATATGTTTACTATAATTGTGATCTAATAGATCATTTTAGAGGTAATATTTTTTTTTTTTTTTTTACTATTTTGTAATTTTTAGCACAGGCTGCTATACTACGCATCGCTAGTCCGACGCAAGCTCAATACGTCACTAGCATGTCAAGGTCATTAGTGACGCGAACGTAAATTACTCAAGGTATAGGTATAGGACTGTGACCATTCAAAGCAGTATTTTTCGTAGATGGTTCTCGAGTACTCTATTGTTTAGATACGATTGACCCTTCGCCGTTTTTTTAATGCCCAAAAAGTAGGCGGGAATTTATTATTAAAAAAAATATCCAATAAACCTTATCTATTATATCATATCGAGTCGTTAATTAATTTTGTCTTTATAATTAAAAACGGTCGGGTGTTATAAACAAGCCCGTTGTGGCCACGATTCTCGTTAATTAGTACGTACAATCTACCAACATTTTTATACTAACTAGTGATATGTGGAAAGGAACATTCTCACATTTGTTTGATTGAAACTAAAACAATTGAATGTTCCCTCACACAGCTACGATTTTGAAGAATTTTTACCGCTCGACTGATCTTTTAAGGCCCAGATCTATCTAAATCATACTTATAATATCAAGACAATAAAAAAAAACATTACGTCATTTATGTCCTATTTTTGTGATACTCTGTTAAACTACCAATAGTTATTGACTCAACAAAGTTATCCATAAGATAAATTATTAATTGGCCCGTTGAATTTTACTGACATTTATCCTATGATTGTGTGTTCAGAAACGCAATTTGACAAAGAATTGAAGTTAAACAAGATAAAACAGATAAACTATAATTACAGTACCTCAGAAACCGGGCATTAGTGTTGTTCAAATTTGTGGAAAAGTTGTAAAATCTGTAATATAAATGGTATTTTTTTTAACTTATTCTTGCAACAGTTTACTGACCAGTACATCATAAAGTCTATATTCGTTTATATAGAGCTTAAATCCTTACCGTCTTATTACAAAAAAGTTAAATATCATTGTTTAAAAAAAATTGATTCCAAAAGAGCGTCTTTACTACGTTTACAGGCTTAAACATTATTTAACACTTGTCTAAGTTCACAGTTCTCGTTTTATAGTCGTAATTTATTGTATTCCTATTTGCCGGCAAAAGACGCTTCGTAGTAAATTATTGATTTCGTAGGTATAATTAATTTGGTAAATATATAAATAAATTAGACAATTTTAAAGATTCACAAGTAAAACATAATTACTACTATATGACATGATTATAAACTTCAACCAGATGTTTAACTAGAGATCGCTTGGACACGCTTTTGTAATAAAGTTTTTAAACATGTGTTCAACAAGATTTAAACTCATGTTAAACACGTGTTCATTTTCGCTTTGGACAGTCCAGAGGTTAATCTCCATTACTACTGTCAATAATAATAATGATCTCTAAATACATACTGTGAATATAGTAAACTAGGTTTTTCGTGCGGTTTCGCTCGTATTGATGTAGTGTTCACCTACCCGTCCGAAACAGTACACTATTTTGGATGAAATGTATCCTTATTATGTCCTTCTCAATACCCCTGAAAGCGTATATACAAAATTTCACGATGATCAATTCAGTAGTTATGGCGTAAAAGAGCAACAAACAGACAAACGAAACACCAAACAAACTCACTTTCCTATATATCGGCGCCTCAAAAACCTTGGCCTTACCACATTAGAACAGCGTAGGCAAAGGGGCAGGTTAATCGAAACATAAAATCCTCACTGGTTATTACAATGTGCCCAGCCTTAAAGATATTTACAAGCTCAATGACAATAAACATTTACGTGGTCATCCCTTAAAACTTTGTGAAACATTAGCAAAAAGAAACCCAGTCAAGCACTTCTTGCCTAATAGAGTGGTCACAGCATGGAATAAACTGTGATGGCTCCCACTATAAACTCTTTTAAGAATAGTTTGGACCACGAAGATAGTGTGTTATACCAAATACTAATAATAATAATCATATTAGTTGGGATGAAAAAAAATGCCTGTACAAACTATTATTATAGGAAACATCGACTGTATTTTAGCTTGGTCTATATACAGAAGGCGACGATGTAAATCCATTTAGTGTATAACTAAACAACCTCAATTGATAACAAAACGGTTTCCGAGGATATCTATTACTAAAGAAGGCCCATGACATGGCCCGTGTAGAATTTTTAGAAAGCGATCTTGTGTCTTTCTTGGCGATCGTGGATAACACTACTCTGTCTGTAACACTACTATAAATCGGCTGAGTGCCTTAAGCGCTCGCCTTAGTAGTCCGGTGAAGCTGTTAAGACCTTGCTTGGTCAATAGCGTGGTCAGTTCTAAAAAAAAAACTACCCATTCTTTCCCTCCATTTCTTTACGTCAAAAAAGATACGGATTAACTATTTTTTTTTATTTTGACGTTTTATTTTGATATATTACAATTTATTTTAAATTACTTAGATGGTTTAAGCTATATCTGAATCCAACAGTTAGTTGATGCGGTTGTCGGAAAATATATATTTTTTGTTATCTCTTCAGATATATTTTTTTCGATTTCTCATTTGAAATCCAACTTTTAAGTCTATATTTTCAATATGTCTACACCTCTGAAGATTTTTAATTTAAATTTTTTATCTTCATGAATTGTTAAGGTATGTGGCAGGGGTCTGCTTACCGAGTCTACTAGTCGCTTATAATCTTACTAAACGATGTCCCACGCTCGATCTGATATTGTAATTCCTCTTTGTTAGTATGATACCTATGAAGGTATAATGTATATGAAGGTATAATAAGGTATTCCGGTGAAGCTGTTAAGACCTCGCTTGGTCAATAACGTAGTCAGTTCGAAAAAAAAAAAAAGATACCTATGACTTGTTTATACAATTATTATTATATTATTAAATTTACAATTATTAAAAAGACTAACAATTAAACACATTTTATATCCATGACCATTTCAACAACTGTTAGTTTTTTCCCATACGTTAATTTTTATTTTTATTTCTAAGTCTATTTCTCAATATTTACTGTTATATATTTTTTATTATTATTATTAATAGTGTAAGTTAAGTATATATGTGATAAAGCGTTTCAGGTCTTCAGTTTAGTTGAGTACTTTTTATTATTGTTATTGTATTATTTTTGTTGACTGTTGCTATATCCACTTGTAAATAAATAAATAGATACAGTGACCTCCTCTATAACACGGTAGATTGGTACCGCGTTGCAGGAGTATTCCCGTATGACGCGTTTCATACGACCCCATATAACGCGTTACGTATACATTATTCACGTTTAACTTTTCTCGCTAAAGGGGGTTTAATCAAATATTAAGAAATTATTCTTAGTATTAGTATATTATGAACGAAATATGTACGTTTTATTAAAATCAAACTAAACTAAAAACATTTTAAATAAAGAACTTATGCATATGAACTAAAAAAACAGTTTATTTCAAATATATATTTATATCAACACAATTGACACACATGCGAAACTAATTATGTACTGTACAAATCATTATAAATTTCACAATACAGAAATATAATGTGGGAAATCCCCGCGTTATGTGACGGAATGCTCGTGTTATACGGGGGATCGAAATCGCGTAGTAGGAAAATGCGTTATAAGAGTACCGTGTTATAGGGGGGACTACATTTAGAAATATAGAATCGCTATTTTTAAACTACTGGCAGCTCGAGTACCTCTTAATCATTTTGGTCATTCACTTCCAAAAGAACAGAACCCAGTTGGTTACATTTAGATAGATGCTACGGTCATTCACTGCCGAAAGAATAGAACCCAGTAGGTTACATTTAGATAGATGCTACGGTCATTCACTGCCGAAAGAATAGAACCCAGTAGGGTACATTTAGATAAATGCTACGGTCATTCACTGCCGAAAGAATAGAACCCAGTAGGTTACATTTAGATAAATGCTACGGTCATTCACTGCCGAAAGAATAGAACCCAGTAGGTTACATTTAGATAGATGCTACTTTTACCTGTAACAGCTTGGAATATGGGTAGATACCCATTACACATACCCTTGGCACAGGCCGTATCAACAAAATACAATCGTGTCGATGCGATTTTTTCACGATTCTTATACAAGTGCCCTACAACCTGACTTTCGACATTATCTAATTGTTTCTACGTTGGTTTACATTCTAATGTGCGGAAATAATTATTTACAGATAATGGATGAGTACAGGGACCTACCGGCGCGCTTCGGGCCCGATCTGCCTGCGGACGGACTCCGAGGGTTCCTTGTGGCCGGTGCTCCGTCCGACGGTTGCACCGATCTGGAAAAACCGCCGATGACGGACAATTTCACTGGCAAATGGATCGTTCTCGTGGCCAGGTGATGTGTAATACTGTGAATATAGTAGTAGTGTCTCAGGTGTCATATCCAATAATATCTGTATACGAAGATATATGTGTCGCTACATTTCATAATGTGCTAAATCCGGTATTTTTGGCAGGAGATAAATTTATAACTTCACGTCGTGACAAGCTTGAGGTGTAAGGGGTGTCAAATAACATCTAAGACTTGAGACATCCAAGCCAACCTCACCTGCACGTGGTGCACCCTGCTGAATAACGAACGAGGCAATGGCGAAAGCAGGGTGGTAGGGTTTTACAGCCTGACTGGGTCGCAACCACCATGTATATGGCGAAAAAGGCCGTCATAGTGATTCGCTTCCTCGGGTCGCGTTTCGAGGTCAGCCTGTGCATATCCAGCTTTTCGCAGGCCGGCATGACAGCGGCGACCGGTGACGGATACTGTGTCACTCGGTGGTCGCCGTTGTTTTTGGATTGTACTGAACTTACCATCAGGCACAGGGCAGTCATTTTGCCGTGCTACTATAAAAAAAATGCTATGTAAGCATGCCCGGACGAATTGCGCTTGGGCGGCTTGGTTGGTCACGATTACTAGTATGTCATGACGCGAAATTATAAGTTCTCCTGCTAAAAAAATACCGCTCAACGCGCCTTGAGAAATTTTTACTTCAAAAAAGTCTCTTTAAATAAGTTTCAGTTTTGTATTGTTTATATTTAGCTCATTAGGAGGACGAGTTTGCCGACCACTGGTCTAAAGAAGGGATTCTGAAACTTGGCCTTCACGAACCCCTGTAAAAGTTTTCAGATGATAGCGAACCCCTAACTAACTAATTAAATCTCCCAGAAAGGAAATAATAAAATTGACTGTTGGAGGAAATAAGATTTTTATTTCAATAAACTACAGTCCTATAATAAATTTTCTTTTTAATATTAATGTGATGGGTGGACTTGTTTCTTGTCGCAAATTGGGAATATTTTAGGGGAAATTTTGGTCGATTTTAACATTAATTCTAACTCGGTATCAAGTCGATTTATGTATTTCATTTTTATCATGACCAAGTGAGAAAACTCTCTGTCACATAAGTATGTTGTAGAGAAGGGCAAAAGAAAATTCACCGGTTTGCGATTTACATTTTGTCGCGAGTTACCATCGAATGGTGAACCTCTGGCGGTTCGCGTACTCCACTTTAAGAAACCTTGGTCTAGAGCAAAAAGCTCCTTACTTCTCGTCATACATTGCTAGGTCAACCGCGACGCCGCACTGTCTGGTGAAATCAAACATTCCGGCTAATTTTAACCCGTAGATCATGTAACATTTTATAAATATACCCAAGGTAGTCTCGATTTAGCTTCGCAGCTTTTGCAACCACATTGTCTGCCTTTGTTTTGTTCGATATTAGAGCCACCTTCGACCTACAACTATAGATACTATGTCGATCCATGTTTCAACGTATGAAACGACTATTGTCAGAAATGTAATGTATAGTTTGAAGTAAGATGTCTTGTTTTCGATTTAATTGCGACGATTGGTTGCTGAAGCGCAATGTTTTTTAATACTTTACCTTGCTAGATCAATAGCGTAGTCAGTGCGAAAAAAAAAACTTTAAGGGTGTTATTACAAAAAAAGTTAAATACTTGCTTCAAAAAGGTTTCATACTAAATGCACCGCGCTCGCTCGAGGCAAGTTCTTCGCAAGTCTAACCTAACCTAACCAAAGCGAGACAAGAGCAAGATGGCGAACATTCAGTGAGCGCAGTGCATTTAAAACGTAACCTTTTTGAAGCGTATACGTATTTAACTTTTTTGTAAAAACACAATGTAGTAAAGTGTAGATTATTGTTTCACGAAACCTTTGAGAGAATTTCCATGGAACTTATTATAGGAATCGCTGATCTAAGAAATCAAAATTACTAATTAATTAGAATTAAGTTTGTATTATGTTTAATTTATTTATTAGCCTGTACACATATTTAATCGATTTTCGAATTATGTAGATTATCGGGTATATTTAAAATAAAAACAAGAATAAATGGCAACATAATTATTTGCGTAACTAATGTGTTTTATATAATCTATTTAAAGTCGAAAAATTATACTTTTTGCTTACGATATAGGATAAATCGTAAAAAAAATTATGGTGTTCTTAAATAAACACATAGTAGTGTCATAAGACAAACACAGAGTTAGTTCTCAATATTTGAAATAGGTTGCTATGGTTCAGGATTGTACTAAAGCTCTCACCCTCTCTCGGGAAGATGTCTTTGCCCAGAAGTGGGACATTCATGGGCCGTTATAATTATTGTTATAGCACGTCGTTCCTGAAATGAGACCTCAGCTTTCGATGAAGGAAAAAAATATCTTGGTGACGCAATATAATGATGGTAGGGTTTTTTTTATAATACTCATCTGTCTAGCTTACCACTCTTAAGTTGAAATAGGTGTGTTCCAGCAGTTGCACTTAATGACTTTCAACCTACTAAAACAAACCATATGAGATTTTGTTTAATACTCGCACTCAAGTAAGAAATATTCATTAATATCTTACGTGTTTACCAACAGATACAATTGCAGTTTCGAGATAAAAGTGAGAAATGCGCAAGCCGCCGGTTACGACTGCGTCATCGTGCACAATGTCAATTCTAGTGATTTAGGTAAATATATGCATATATTTTTAAATGGCGTTTCGTAAATATGAATTCTGCCAGTGTGAAGATAGTCATGAGAGAGTTACTTTATCATCATCATTTTCGACGTGACAACGTGTTATAAATCGATTCCTGCTCGGCTGCACGCACTGCACGCGCATGACTCATTGTCACGTTCCGCCTGAACGCTCAAGTGCAAGTGAGAGCGCGGAACAAGCGATAGAGAGGCGCGATCGGTCGAAGCGTTCGGCTTGTGACGCACCTATCTCTTTTACACTCCATAGGCCGATGCGTCTTTTCTTATGATATCATATAAAGTCATTTTCCGTAAACCGACTTTACAGACAACCAATTTTTTTTTAAATATAATCAGTTTTTCTAGATCACGTCACTGAAATACATAAATACAACACTTCATCACAACAACAGACATGAAAGAAAGAAGAAGAAAGAAATACTTTATTGTTGGAACAACCATACAATTAAATTAAATTACACACATAATTATGACAGAAAAAAAGAAACATTTTAAAAATGAAAAAATAGGTGTCCAACAATTGGCGAACCCATTCAGCAAAAAATCTGCAATACTGTAAGTAGTACTGCAGCGCTGATTTTCGATGGGAGCCTATATATGATGATAAACGGACGTTAAAGTTAGTACAAAATTTGAGACGAACAAACAAATAACACAGACACACGTAACACGTCAAAGTTGGTCATACTATAGAGAAATAAATGAATGCTGTAACCACAAATTTAGGATTAAACATAACAAATGTAAATGTATACGGAAAAAGATTAAAAAAAATAAAAAAATACACACCAATAAACAGGGCTTAAAATAAAACTACGTGAATACATTATACGTCACTTAAATTACTGAGTTTGAATTTGCAGTAGATAATGCTTATATGAGAGTTTAAAGCTAAGTTTACTCTTTTTGGATCGACATGGTGGTGGGATGTTGTTCCAACAACGAGTGGCAGCATATTTAAATGACCCTCTGAAAGCGGTAGTTCTATGGAGAGGTATCGATAGTGGATTAGTCATGGTGCGAGAACATGAAAAATACCTGTGCTTATCTTGTCTCCACTCTAACTTGTCATACAGATATTTTGGGTTTTTGGTTTTAATGAGCCCGAAAAGTAACGTAGCCATATGTAACTCGCGTCGTGCCGCCATTTTTAAGACATTTGCGTCATTCAAAAATGGTGTAATATGCCCACGGCGCGGGACATCGAAGCAAAATCTAGCACAAGCATTCTGCACACGCTGGATGGAACGATCAGTACGCGATAATAGACAAGGACCATACACTGTATCACAGTAATCATACTTTAAATAAGTATATATTTACATAATGCTTACAGTTAGTTATTGTGATATTCACTGTTCTTCGAAGATAGAAAGGACGTGTAATGCGTAAGGAAATGTTTCCACTTTAAAACAAAATTGACCAATATCATGCTATAGAGAGGGGATCGCATCACAATTTATCAAATGTCATCAAAAAGTGGCAAAATTAAATAAATAACACCTCACATAATAATTCGACACTCTCTACACAGATAACTACACTTTTCTAGCAAAAGCTAATGAACCGATGAGAAATCTATTAACTGTATAGGTCATTCATTCTCCATCGTATTGTATGTAAAAAGAAAATTTCACTTTAAAAAATGATCGGATCAAGATCACGCGATTTAGAGGAGATTACATCACAATTTATCAATTCTCATCAAAAATAGGAAGTTGTTATAATTATATAATTATAACAACACTCTCTACGTATTTTTTTATACTTTTGTATTAAAGCTAATGAACTGATTGTCCATACTATTGTGTGTTAAAAGAAAACTGGTGTTTAACTCTCCAATATTTCCACACAATTTTTTTAAACACAATGGCGGTATATTATTAGGTGTAGTAAACACTTTACCCGTTAACGCGATATCACTGCCAGTTCTTGACATATTATCTTCCTTTTAATTCATTATTTATCATCCATTATGTTATTTTAATTCCGTAAATAACTTTCTGTTGGCATATCTCTTTATAGGGTTGTCTCTGTTCGACTTTGTTACTATTTTTTGTAGAAAAGAATTTCTTACCGCGGTTTGGGGTTGACTGGTAGGAATTGTCACGTAAGGATGAAGCGTTATGATCTCTCCGTGCGATTATCTCTCTCTCCGTCTGTTTCCATTAAATACGAGTTTGTGTGCGTGCGTGCGAACATCGAAATACAAGCAAAGGAATGGATTGGACGTCGCTCTTTAATAAAAACACGTTTTATTTTATCTGTTATTTAGTACCTCAACAAATTAAATCTGAAACAATCCAGTCAATTCCAAGCGGAGGTAACAAAGTAATATTCTATCAAAAACTAATAATGGATTTCCGCAAAGTAGCGCCTTCATCAAGCTTCATCAACAAGTAGCGTCTTCGAGCGTGTAGACAAGGACTGATGAAAATGTGGGTGTGTACTTAGGACCTCACGATAGAAGTGAAAACTAAATAAATAAACGGAGGACGTTATCCCGGCCTGCTAATTAAAAAAACCTTGACAAATTATATACCTACACCTTTCTCATGAAGCCCTTTATCTACTGGTGGAAACCGCATTAAAATCCGCTTAGTAGTTTTGAGTTTATCGCGAACAGACAGCCGTGATAGAGGACTGTGTTTTATAGTATATAGTGATACATGCGTATTAAAATTCATACAGGTTTAATATTTGAATACGTACGATATATATACATATACTTGTATACATTGATTATACACAAATTATTATTTTATTATTATAGCACGTAATAATATAAGAGTTATTATTGGAACGATGCACTCATTGTCAAGATAATGAACTTGTTGATGACGACTAAAGCCAGATACTACACGATAAACTATTAACTTTTCACTTTAAAAATCTCATTAGCAATTGAGGCATATAGAATCAAAGACAGCTAAGTGCCACAAGTTCTAAAAATGAACTGAGTATGGAGCCATCTAGTCTTATTGGTTGCAAATCACCATTTAATTCCTACAAGAAATAAAATACAGCCTTTTAATTTTCGTTTTAAAATTGATTTTGAGATCAAATACCATTTAAGTACAACCAAATCATCAAATAAGAAGTAAAGTAAGAATAAAATACAGTTATGGAATTATCGCATTTTTTAATTTCTTGAACTTCTTTTTTAGAGCTGATGGCCGTAGGCAGGCAAAATCAATAGCCTATGCCACTCCCTAAAATTGAAACTTTGAATATAAGTAAAACTCCAACTCTGAGAATAATAGATAAACATTTTTTTCGTTTCCTGCAAATTTGGCACTTAGCTGTTTTTGATTTTATATGCCTCAATTTCTCCTATTGCCAACCCTAGTGACATATCATGTGTATTGACATTTATCTGTTGAGTACAATAACATTGATTAATCTTATTGCCTGCTGTTCATACAATGTGAGGGCGTGTATCCAACGCATTTTATTTGTAATTGTGAGATTTAAATAAATAAACTGAAATAATAGCCTATTAAAATAATATTTGTTACAAAGTGAACTAAATACATGGTGTTTCGAGAACTGTATTCTTCAAAATGGCAACGCTTAAAGCAAGATTACTTGTTTCTGTTGTGAAAGTTAGTACTAGTTTCAGTGGTTATTGTGTATTGTTTGTTTGAACGCGCTTATCTCTGGAACTATTTACTAGCTGACCAGGTCACGCTTTACTGTGGCTCTGTTATTGAAAAAGAAAATTAGAACGTGGGAATATGGGAACGTGGGAAAAAGATATGGGATATGTATAACAGTCGGTCCTACAGTTTTTTGTGTACAAACTAATTTAAAGCGCCATCTGTTCGCGACGGATGAAACACAATTAATAACAATAATCAACATTGATAATCATTTAATTTGTAATTAAACGATATTGAGGCTATTAATCGAAGTATAAATTATCTTATTTCTCTAGTTAGAACAAATCATACATAAATGCCAACGTTTCTTGAAGATTGGTTGAGTAGTTTCGGAGTTAATCGTGGACAAACATCATGAATTTTCATCAGATCATGGACACTGGATTTTTTTATATTAAGATAGATTTATCAGGATAGCGTAAAGAATATATAACATCACGCCACGACCGGTAGAAACGGAGCAGTTTTATAAAGTATGCGAAATTTAAAAGGACTAACAGTGAACGCTACGGAACAGCCCTGTTATACGATATTTGTCTTATATATTATTTGTCTCAGATATTTGTTTTAGTATTTTAAAATATCAAATATCCAACGCAAAAAAAAACCGCGGCTATAGGTTAGTAGTAACCATTTTTTTTTAGACAATATTTCAAAACAAGTTAATTACACCCTAAGTAGTATTATATATGACAATGTAATTTTGTCTGTTTATTTATTTGTTAAGCTCTTACACCGATCGTAATGATATTTTCGATACACGTTGTAAAAAAATTATTCAAGAAAAAGAATATTCGTAGTCGTGAATAAAAGATAAGTTAAAATAATATTCAAATTACACACAAAAATATATATATTTTTTTAATTCACAGAGAATATGTCAGCAAAGAACCAGACTGGCATAGACATACCGTCGGTGTTTGTAAGTGATATCGCTGGTGGCGAACTGGCTGAAGCATATCTATATACATACGGGTAAATATTACTTCTGTATGTACACACTAACTATCTTCTTACTCTTAATCTACCTAAGTAAAGTTGGCACAACATGTCTTATTATTCCAATTGTGTTGAAAATGACATAATAAGGTACCGCTGGCGTTCAAATCGGCATATATCGTCAAAGGCATATAGTACGTATACCCTATATAGGCTTATGAGTCTTATAGAACACAATTGTCTATGCTCAAAATAATATATTAAATTATATGAAAATTATATATAGTTTTTATATTATCATATATTTAAAATTATTAACGTTTCTTTATAAATAATTATAGTTAATTTAAAATATATTTCGTTGTTTCTTATAATAAATTAACAAATATTGTATAGCTAATAATTCTTTGTAGCAACATCACGTGACATATTGACAGTTTCCTACGAGATTGTTGAGTTATTTATGAGTGCTAGGTGTAATTGTTCTGTGTTTAGAGTTACTTTATGTTATAAAAAAATCTTTTTCCTTTGTATCAATAATTGTATACACTAATACAATTCAAATTAGTTTTATCTAAGTTTAATACATTTTACTGTTTACACAAACTCGAACGTCGTTTCTAGTAGATATTTACAAAGCTGTCCCTATTTATACGGTGTACAGAGTATTGCGACATATCGTTTTGTGTATTTTATTAACTACTTCCACGTTCTTTTTTATAAATCAAAACCATAATTCTGTAATGTTATAGGTGCTCTGTATATGAAGAGCAGTGGCCATCAAATATCATTATAATTTTTAGTTATTATAAGTCTTCAGTTTGTGTTCATTATTTTATGATGCCTTGAAATAAAATGTAATTGTATGTAATTGTTTTATTTCTAAATTAGTTTTGAAAATTATTTTATAAAGTAATAAGTATAAATTATTGAAATTTATCTTTATTTTAAAAGTACAATTATTTTGAATTTCATTGGGCTCTGCTTATATTGTAACAATCTTATTGTATGGTTGATTAGTATAAAAAGGGCCACCATAGGAGAAAGACTGTCAAGATACGCCTTTTTTCACATGAATATCAATAAATTTTTGGAATGTAATATAACTGTCAAGGTTGCTATGTATTTCATAAAAAGCTGATATCCTTGCATATTAGAAAAACAAATGTTTTTATTTTAGTGTGTTTAGGACGACTGAATTGATAGGTATAGATTTTGTTTTAATCTTAGGTATAACCATTTAGCTAGGTCTTAGTATATTTTCTTATATCTAATAAGTTTTATATGAAATAAATAGTGAGGATAATAGTAAAGTTAATTGCCTAAAACCTACTGCTATCATATTCATTTGTCTAAATTATTTAATATTTAATTTAATTACGTATTTAGTGTAAAATATTTTTTCTAACCTAAAAGTATAAATACAGTAGATAAATTGTAAACTACATAGTTAAGTAAAAAAGACGTTGTTAGGAATGAAAGAATAATTTAATAATACATTTTATATCAAAATTGTAATTTTACATTACATAATTTGTTAAGGTTCAAATCTTGTAATAAATCCAGTATTTTTAAAAAACCTATTCTGCCAAAATGTTTACTGACCTGTGCATCATAAGGTCTACTTTCGTTTGTATGGAGCTTAAATCCTTATGGTTTTCGATACTGGAGTGGTTAATAACCTCATCATATTATAAACTTGAAAGTTTACTGTCATGGGGACAAGAGGAGATCTGATAAGGGACTTCTTTTTAAACGCATAAACATATTGTAACAATTGTGCTAGTACTTAAGTAAGTATAGGAAGTGAGGGGGGTCAAGGCTTTACTTATTTTTGATGACTTGGGAGCGGGGGAGTTCTGTATAACGATTTGTTTTTAAAGTAAAAAAAATATGTAAAAATAATGACTATACTTAAATGAGCACAAAAGGTGAGAGGGTCAGGGCTTTGCTTATTTTTTATGACTTGGAGGCGGGGGAGATTTGTATAACGATATGTTAAGTCATTGATTTTGTAAAAAAATATGACACTACTTACGTAAACATGGGAGGTGAGGGAGATCAATGCTGTGTTTATATTTGATGACTTGGGGAAGATCTGTACACCCGATTCGTTTTTAAACTCGTTAATATTTTGTATATATTATACCAAAACTTGTGTAAACGTATAACATTAGGGAGACAGATTTCTTACTTTAGGTAGTGAGGGGGAGGGTGAAGGTCCAACAACTAAAATTTTCCTTACGTAGTGCTCGAGTTAGCTCTTCGATCGGAGAGATCGAATAGGTAAGTTTAATTTAAATTAATTTCCGTTTTTTAACAGTTACTATATAATGGTGAACGGGGATCTACCGTTTAATATCAACACGCATCTGCTGCTGCCGTTCGCGATAGTCGTACTGCTGTGTCTTCTCGTAATACTAATCTTTATGGTAATATACATTAAATTATTTTTTAATAAACAGCTGTCTTTATCAATCTGATTATTACTGAGAGGAAATTAATAAATTATTTTGACAGAGTGGAGATGTGAAGAATGTAAAAGAATGGACTCAGTGTGAATGTAAATGAAAAAATAATTTAAAAATACATTAAAAAAATATATTTGTTATTTTTCAAAGTTTTTTTCTAAGCTTATGCTACCAACAGTCCGTTGACCTATGTCTCATAAAGTCTAATTCGTTCGTTTGTATGGAGCTTAGAACTAGGTGCTTTTGGACAACTCAAGGGTTAAATATATGTGTAATTGTTGAATCCAGATAGTGAAGTGCATAAAGGACAGAAACCGAGCTCGGCGCCACCGCCTCTCCAGCCGCGCGCTCGACAAGATCCCCACCTGCAAGTTCAGCAAGGGCGACCCCTACGACACCTGCGCCATCTGCCTCGACGACTACCAGGAGGGGGAGAAACTCAGGGTCCTACCCTGTGCACACGGTAACCACTTCTTTAAGAGATCCCATAGCTCTAAGTATCCCTGCTATTCCTTTCAGTAATTCCATAGCTCAAAATATCTCTTCTACTCCTTTCAGAAATTCTATAGCTCAAAATATCCCTCCTAGTCCTTTCAACAATTCCATAGCTCAAAATATCCCTCCTATACCTTTCAACAATTCCATAGCTCAAAATATCCCTCCTAATCCTTTCAACAATTCCATAGCTCAAAATATCCCTCCTAATCCTTTCAACAATTCCATAGCTCAAAATATCCTTCCTAATCCTTTACATTTTTTTCACAAAAAATTTAAAATTACATACACGTTAGATTTACATTGTTATTATATGTATAGAAGATTAATAAAAACGGTGTTCGTGTGTGTAGCGTACCACTCGTCGTGCATAGACCCGTGGCTGACGCAGAACAAGCGCGTGTGTCCCGTCTGCAAGCGCAAGGTGTTCGCGGCGGGAGAGCGCCCGCGCCGCCTCGACTCCGACTCCGACTCCGACACCGAGCCGCTGCTGCCCGCCAGCGCCGACACGCGCACGGTCAGAACGCTCACACGTTCACACTCTTCCAACACTTCACAACCATATACCCCTACGCACACTTTGCCCCCACTTCACAATCTTTTTCACCATATACCCCTACGCACACTATTCCCCCACTTCACAACATTTTCCACCATATACCCCTACGCACACTATTCCCCCACTTCACAACATTTTCCACCATATACCCCTACGCACACTATTCCCCCACTTCACAACATTTTCCACCATATACCCCTACGCACACTATTCCCCCACTTCACAACATTTTCCACCATATACCCCTACGCACACTATTCCCCCACTTCACAACATTTTCCACCATATACCCCTACGCACACTTTGCCACCACTTCACAATCTTTTTCACCATATGTCCCTACGCACACTATTCCCACACTTCACAACATTTTCCACCATATACCCCTACGCACACTTTGCCACAACTTTACAATCTTTTTCACCATATGCCCCTACGCACACTACTCCCCCACTTCACAACATTTTCCACCATATACCCCTACTCACACTATTCCTTCTCACTTTTTCTTTACAATGTCATACAAGAAAATACTATTATATAATAAAGATAAATCTTATCCTTATTACAAATTACAGAAACTCATTCCCCCTGTACTCCTGTCCATTTTATTAAAATGTCACGGGATAAATGTTGTTATGAAAATGTTTACAACTATATACTATACTAGCGGGCCCGGCAGACGTTGTCGCGCCAAGATTAAAAATAAATCCTTGACAAATTATATACCAAAACGTTCCTCATGAGTCACTTTATCCAGCGGTGAAAACCGCATGAAAATCCGTTCAGTAGTTTTTGAGTTTATCGAGAACAGACAGACGCGGTATGGCACTTTATTTTATACTCTGTAATGATGAATTCTCGCATTATAAGTACTTAACTCATTTTTATATTATACATATACATACTACCAGACTCATTTATATATACTTACACATAGGTACACACAAATACATACCTTCCCTACGTTTAAAGCGTAACGAAAAAAGTTCCCTACCCGTACCACATGAAGTTTCACTTCAATAACTTTTTCTCCGAAATACTCATGAGGATGAATTTATGGAAATTTTTTTAATACCTGAGGATGAATTTGTGGGGATTGTGAACCTGAGGATGAATTTATGGGAAATGTTGTGACTCCTGACGATGAATTTGTAGGAGCTGTTATGACACCTGGACATGAATTTGTGTGAATTGTTGCGACACCTAAAGATGAATGTGTGGGAATTATTGTGACACCTGAGGATGAATTTATGGGTAATGTTGTGACACCTAAGGATGAATTTGTGGTAATTATTGTGACACCTGAGGATGAATTTATGGGAAATGTTGTGACTCCTGGCGATGAGTTTGTGGGAATTGTTATGACACCTGAACATAAATTTGAGTGAATTGTTGTGACACTTAAGGATGAATTTGTGGGAATTATTGTGACACCTGACGATGAATTTGTGGTAAATGTAAGATAATCGTTATAATGATCGTAGGGTGGAGGTGGCGGCGCCGGCACCTTCCAGGAGCAACGGGAGAACCCGTTCAGGCGCGCGGCTCGCTTCATGTCGCGTCTCCACTCTACCAACAACGCTCAGGTTAGTCTTATCCACTGCAACCGGCTCCCTATAGAGGCTACTTAATGCTCGACAATCGTTTTTCATTCCATTAAACATCATGCTAATAATGCATACACTAAGCGTTTCAGATAAGAAGGTAATTGTCAAACCGCCATCTTGTATGATTTAAATTGTATCGTGTATCTCATGTGACCAGTCATCATTTATAAAATACAAAAGATTGAGATGTTTTTATATTATTATTTAAAAGCGGTAAACTAATTTTGTATTATATGCTTTAACTGTGCATTAGGAAGATTCTTTTAACCTACTTTCTAAAGTCGGGAGTATAGATTTACCATAATTCATACAATCTTATAAACTTCTATATAATTTTATAGGTAATATTCATTCATTTTTATCAAATATCCCTTAAATGCAAAAAATATTTCAGGTGTCAAATCCAGATGAAGGAAATGATCAATCGAATGAAGTTAATGACGAAAAGTAAGTAACAATTTTTACTAACTGATTCATATTTTCTATAGTCGTTGTATAGCTTCGATCAACAATAACTAGATAACGGGTCGGCGCGAAAAATACATCTCGGTAAATAAGAGCTCACTTGAAATGTGTGCCCTTATTTTGTTTAGTTTGTTTGAAACACAGCCAATGTAAGCACGTTTCACACGCCGCAGTGTATTCAAAAGATGCTAAAATAATACCCGAAAAAGCAATTTTACGGCTGGAGTATCTTACTTTCGCTAAATACATGTTGAATAAGTTATATTTTAATCTTTAAACTAACTAATAATATAATTTTATTAACAAAATTACTGATTTTAAACCTGTGATACAAATGTTTGGCCTCGCTCCTCTCAAACACGCACAATAACGGGAAAACGTACTTTATTCATTACGTGTTAAGGTTGAATTCACACTAAGTGTTGTTTATGTTATCTTTTCATTTGTAGGGGAGTAATTTATTACTTTGCTCGTTTTATTGTAAGTATTAGATAATATTTTGAACATTTGTGACTTTATTACAAGGTGTTATGGTGTTTTCTCCCTTTCTTAGTAAACAAATAGCTACACGTAAGTATATATTTACGCGGACGGTTTTTAGCTTCGATTTGTACGTGACCCTTTATCTAGTTATTGTAGATCGAAGTATACATAAAAATAAAATTAAAGTGTATTTTATTTGTCCCAGGAAATATCCAAAATTTTTGTTGCAAAATAGTATCTAGGCTACACATGTCCCGCTTTCCCGCAGAGGCTAAGCAGTGATACTTAAACAGCACGGTAACTTAAAATAGAATACGAAGGTCATAAGTGCTAGTTAGTAATTAAAAATTACAGTTGACTAAAATAGCTACACATAAGTATATATTTACGCGGACAGGATTTAGCTTCGATTTTCTACGTGACCCTTTATCTAGTTATTGTTATTCGAAGTTGTATTGTAATTCTCGTGACGTAAGTTGTGGGTCGGTCGCAGTATGTTGATTGTGGGTATAACGGTTACAGTGCCGCGGGGTCGGAGAGACAGGCGCTGTTGCGAGGTGGGGGAGGGGGAGGGG